>CM036767.1:6408926-6463926 GCA_020796225.1 Arion vulgaris
AGAGAGCTAGAAGAGAGAGAGCTAGAGAGAGAGCTAGAGAGAGAGAGCTAGAGAGAGAGAGAGAGCTAGAAAAGAGAGCTAGAAGAGAGAGAGAGAGAAGGCTAGAAGAGAGAGACTAGAAGAAGAGTAGCTAGAAGAAGAGAGACTAGAGAGAGCTTAGAGTCTAGAGACTTAGAGAGAGCTAGAGAGAGAGAGAGGAGAGTGAGAGAGAGCTAGAGAATAGAAGAAGGTAGAGAACTTGAGAGAAGTTAAGATGAAGTAGCTAATGAGGAAATGCTTGTTGTTTGGCTGATGCTTGTATGTTTTAAGAGTGGACGGGTGGGTTGTGTGTCTGTGTGTGTTTGTGTGTGTTGTGTGTGTTTGTGTGTGTTGTGTGTGTTTGTGTGTGTTGTGTGTGTTTGTATGATTTGTGTGTGTTGTGTTGTTTGTTTGTATGCTGTTGTTGTTCTGTGTGTTTTGTGTGTGTGTTGTGTTGTGCTTGTGTGTTTGTGTGTCTTGTGTGTGTCTTGTGTAAGTCCTTGTGTGTTTGTGTGTGTTAATTTCTAATGCTGTTGTTCTTGTTGACTTCGATGTTTTATGTCTTCTTTGTTTCTGTATTAATTTTCTTAGTCTTCGCAGGCTTCTTTATTGTACTTTATACTTTTCTGTGTGTCTCTCTGTGGTAGACGATACCAGGACGTTCTTGTCAGGTGTCAAAACCATTTAATCTGTTGTTCTTTTATGAACATCATGACTGGTTTTACATCCAGTCTTCTTCTGATTTCCTCATATTTAATATTGTCTCTTATTGTCACGCCTGCAGCTCTCAAAGAACATTAAAATAATAAATGTTGTAACTATATTCAACAATAGAGAGAATAAAAAAAATTAAAAGTTATTGAAAGAAATTGTTAGATGATCTTACGGAGATTTACCCCATGTGGAGAGACGCCCATGCAACATGTTTCCAAAACTGAAAATCTAAAGACAATTTAACAAGAAATAAATCGGTAAGGATTTAATCACCATGTTTTATGAAGGTGGCACGGAGCGGAGACTCTACGGTTTGCGATTACAAGCGATTATTTACAGGCATGTCACCTTTCAGTGACACAGATTATCATTTCTTACTGCTAAACTGCAACATTGTAAAACGATATGCTCGAAATAAGCAATACAAGATAATATCAGAATAACGTGACCACATGACGGCTTCATATCAAACATGTTATCATCTCAAATGTCAGTGGTATCTGGGAATGTTCCTGTCTCAAAAACTCATTTCTTTACCGTGTTATTCGACAGAATTATGTTTAATATGATAGTATTTTTATATTGTTGAATTTCAGTTCCTTTTGGTCAGAGGTTTCAAGTCTCGTAGGCTATCTATTCTATTGTCTATAAGATATACAGGGTGTTCAACTTAAAAGCAGCCCCAGTGATAAATAGAAATTTGCCAGGTACGCATTGCATCTCGTCTATTTACTATTTAAACCGGTTCTGACTAGCTTGTGCTACGTCACATTTGTTCATCACCCCTTGCCACACTACAATTACATACCGTCACACAACCTTGACCTATACTACGTCATAACTGAACCTTCCCATTTCCATACATATATGCCAGATTAGCTCAATTCACAGGCTGCTTTTAAGTTGAACACCCTGTAGTTAGTTGTCCACTCTTGCCGTTAAGCTTAGGGATGGGAGCTTTAATTTGCATTCTAGGGCTAGATGAGTCACCCCTGTTGTGTTGTATCCGTGTTTATGTAGTGTGGTCTTGATATTGTCTATCCATCTTTTCTTGGTCTTCATTAGCTCTAGTACCCGATCTCTTTTTATTGTATGTTGTTATTGGTGGTTGGACTCGTAGACTTGAATCGATTAAGTCACATTTCTTCTGCTTCTTCTTCTTTTCGATCCTTCTTTTCGGCCGTTTTGATCATTCTAATTTTGATATATAAACAGTCTACACCAAGAACGGGTGTGATTCGTCACATCTTCGGTGCCATTTGGAGCTCTGGTGTTTCTTCCTTCGGCGATGTTTCCGATTTCAGCCAGCGTTTATTGGGTTCGCTCTCCGTCAGCCTTTGGCTGTCCCAGCCGACCTGCAAGGCAGCAGGTTAAGTCACATTTGAAAGACGCAAAACTACGTTTTAATAAAGTATATCGTTTAAGAACAAAAATGTGTTTAAGAATCCGTTTTATTTTTCCTTGGCAATGTATTTTTGTGAGACATGGACAAAGCGGCAGAGAAAATCATTAATGCCTTTAAATGCAATTGTTATAGAAGAGTACTTGGAGTATCAGGACGGAGAAATAAACACACGCTTTTGTTCTGCAATAGCTTCGATATTAAAGAGAGTTGGCTGTTAAGCAGGACCGTACGGTATATTTTCTCAGTATGATGCACGTCTTCGAAACGCCGCTCCTAAAAGGTTTTTTCTTTAAAATAACCATTTGTGATGTTGATTTGGCTGCTTATGCCGCCCCCCTTATGATTCTGCCTGATGCGGCTGCCTCTCTGTATCATACCACGGCATGGCCCTGCTTTTAAGGAACATAAAAACAAGGAAAAAAAATAATTTCCGACACATTAAACGACGGGACTGCATGGAGATGATGTCTAGAAGGAACGATGCCTGGAAGAAGAATGAGAGGAAGACCTAGACGGCGATGGGTGCAGGATGTCATTGACGATCTGAGAATGACTGCTGCTGACGCCGAGCATCTCGCACATAATAGAAAGTTTATCATGTCTGCCGTCATGGGAGCCAAGTTCCAGAAGAGAGAATCTACTTGACGATGATGATGCTGATATCCTTATATGGTGCGGGTCGTGAACACGAAATAATTGTCGCTAATGGTTTGAGACTCCCCACGAGGTCATTAACTTGTAGTGGTGGGGAACTTGCTCACCTCCATGATCCGGAAAGCTATGCTGACAGAAGCGTTGCTCCTAGTAGGGACACGCATGTCAGAAAGCTATGCTGACAGAAGCGTTGCTCCTAGTAGGGACACGCATGTTAGAAAGCTATGCTGACAGAAGCGTTGCTCCTAGTAGGGACACACATGTTAGAAAGATTGAAGGATAGAGGGCAGACGAAAGATGACCTCCTGGCCCTTCAGGTTGGGGGTTGGGCACTGGGCTAACAACCAATTCCTTAAAAAAAAAACATTGTAATGTCAAAGCCTATATGTGGTGTTCTGTGACATTCGTCACTTTTGTTGTATCGTTTGCTTGATAAAGACCTTTTGGTCGAAACGTTGCTGTGTATTGTCATTGTTTGTGTATTTGGTAAAACTACAGTACTTTGTTATTATGTGTTTCGCTAATCAACATAATTTTACTACCGTCTACATCTATATGAAATAAACACATCATGTTAAGGAAACAGAAGCAAGAGATACTATTGTTACAACGGGTGGAGGGAACGAGGTCAATCAGGTAGCTGATTTCATGGAGGTGGGGGGCAAACCCGTAAGGAGAACTGTGGAGAGAGAGAGAGAGATAAGAAGAAGTGTTGTCTGACGTGGAAGACGGTTGGTAGAAAGGCAACAGAACAGCAACAATGGAAGTCTCATGTGAAAGCCTTATATGTCGGAACACGAAGAGGGGATATAGATAGATTAGTTTGAGAACCACTGTTCTTCTCTCCCATTCAAACACAGAGAAATATAAAGTGTGTTACGTGGTATAGGGAGAGCCGCGGTAGCGTAGTTGTTAGTGAACTCGCTTCTCAAGGCTGGTGGTCTGGGTTCAACTCCGCAGTGCGCGTGGAATTTTTCCCGACCGCGACGGCTCTCAGGTCGACCCAGCCTTAACTAGGTACCAGACATGCTCTGGGAAAGTAAAGGCGGCCGGCGTGATGTTGACCACATCACCCATCGTGTGCCGACGGTCAATGAAAATACAGGCCTAACACTGTATTGCCCTATATACCACGAGATATGAAAGGGTTTCTTTACTTTCTTTACTTAATTACGTGATATAGAAGTAGCCTGAAGCTTCCTTTCAGAACAAAAACCATATCATTCTCAGGATTCTTACCAGAAAACATATATTTCAGAATGATGACGCTGGCTAGGACATAACTTGAAATAATCTGAGTGGAATATAACAAGAAGGGTTCTTTCCTGAAACCCGCAAGGAAAGCGAAAAAGAAGTTTAAAAATACACGGAGTAGAGATTTGGATTGATTGATTGGATCATGATCATTGCATTTCGGTGAGTAACAATGTGTGCTCTGATCTCAATCTCTTACATGGGAAGATCTCAGTTGCAGTTTCACGAAACTACGTAGCACTGACTAAGGTCTCCGATGTCATTTTACAGTTGGTGAAGATATTTTTCTAGGAATTGTGTTTGTAATATTTTCTCATGAATTTTGTCCGGGCTAAATTCATGTAATCGCAAACCGTAGAGTCTCCTCTCTGTGTCACCTTCATAAAACATGTAAATTTAATACTTACCGAGTTATTTCTGTTTAAAATCTTCTTTATATTTTCACAGTTTTGAAAACATGTTTCATAGGCGTCTCTCCACGTGGGGCAAATCTTCGTAACATCAACGCCATATTTATTTGAATAATTTATAATATTTTTTTGATTCTCTCTAAAAAGGTTTTTAAGCCGAAGGATTGACTTCACTGCACTGGGTTTTTACCCCAAATAGCGCGGTCCCTCTCCACAGAAATGGCACGCCACCTGCCGAGAGTATTACACAGAGCACGAACTCTGTAGCTCCGGCAATAATCCTAAGTGTCTCTGAGAAAAAAAATGCACTTGTGAACAGATTCGAACCAACGGCCTTCGACACGCAAGGCAGGGGCTTAACCACTTAACCACTTAACCACTTAACCACTTAGCCACTTAACCACTTAACCACTTAACCACTTAACCACTTAGTCACTTAACCACTTAACCACTTAACCACTTAGCCACTTAACCACTTAGCCACTTAACCACTTAACCACTTAGCCATTTAACCACCTAGCCACTTAACCACTTAACCACTTAACCACTTAACCACTTAACCACTTAACCACTTAGCCACTTAACCACTTAACCACTTAACCACTTAACCACTTAGCCACTTAACCACTTAACCACTTAACCACTTAACCACTTAACCACTTAACCACTTAACCACTTAGCCACTTAACCACTTAACCACTTAACCACTTAACCACTTAGCCACTTAACCACTTAACCACTTAACCACTTAACCACTTAGCCACAGAGGCCCCTTTTGATTCTCTCTATTGTTGAATATAGCTACAACATTTCTCATTATCTTTGCTCATGTCAGATATTTGGTGGATATACTGTCCTGGCCATGCGGGTGTTTACGGTAATGAGAGAGCGGACAGGCTTGCATCAACAGCATCGATTGTTGGGGAGTTGAAGATGGATAAGGGGATATTCTTCGGTCTCTTCGCGACTCTCTGTTGGATGGGGACACTAAAATTGATGTTGAATCGATCAAGCGATTTAATCAGTTTGGAGTTACCCGTTGTTCAAGTCAAACTGGATGCCTGAGAGGCAGAGTGAGAGGTGTGTTTAATCAGCAAGCCACAGGAACCATCAGTATGCATACTCTTCGATATCTGTTGGGGAGACTGAGCACCTATGGGTCTGCCCGGAGTACAATGACGTCAGTTTAGTAACCAATAACCAATAACCAAGATATTTAGAGGAAGAGATTAACGATGTGATGAAGATATGGTAGAAGATGAAAGAGATAATTAAAGATAGGTAGACGTGGCATGAGTTAGTAGGGGCATATGCCCACTTGGTGTTAAATATGTGTAAGAGAGATACATTTAATAGTTACAAGCTTCCATCCAGAGCACTACCAGGATCTTTTCTAAGACTATTACTAGACTACATTACACATAGAATATAAGAAAGACTCAAGAATACACTGACACATCATAAGAAGTCTTTTTAAATTAATACCGTGCCTTATGGTCGGTCCACAACCAACTCTAATATTGGGCCGCATAACACAACGGGAAAATCCGAATTAGTTTGAATTGGGAGAGGGGTGGGGTGGGGGGGGTTTTTATATATGTTTGGTAGAACATTGCAAGCTTTTTTACAATTTTACTCAATTCTATGAGCTTATGGTTATTTATTTATGAAAAATATTAATAATACTGATATTCCTTAGTGTTAAACGTTCCCTCTTGCCCAGCGTGTTCGTAGCGCGTTGGACGACGGGTGGCAAGCTCCCTGTGAGTACGGTTCAATTCCCCGGACTGGCAGAAAAGCCACAGGTTCCCCAGATTCACGGTGTTCGTGGCACCGAACTGAAGGGTTACGATGTCCATGGCACCGAGCCGAAGAGCTGAAAGCTCAAGTGCTTCTGGATCGGAAAAAATTGTTAAACTTAACTTGTTGCATAATATATCATTGATTTAGCTTGTTGTGTTGATTTTAAAATGAATTCAACCATATACAACAATACTGGTATGTGCAGTCACGTGACGGATGTGGTCTGATTTCCTAGAATTTTACCTGTGTGCGCTGGCCGTATGAGCTTATAGTTGGCTGTGGTCGGGCACACCAGGAAAAAAGACCAATCCATTCTGATATATTCCTAAAACTTCAGTGTTAGGTTGAAAGAAGGATGGGGATCTCTCAGTTCAACGAAGCTTAATTCTTTATCTAACAGATCAATTGCACTCAATCTTTTTTTTTTTATAGCTGGCGCACCCTTTGAAGACGAGGCAAGACTCCTACGCCCATCCCCCCCATTTTACTTGGTTTTCCCATTCGAATGAACTGTAACTTAAGACAGTCGAGGAGAAAAATAATGTTTCTTGCTCTGAGCTTTATAACAGAACTGTGGTTTAGTTTAATGTATAAGCATTCGTTTATCGACTCTGACATAATGGTGTGTGTTCAATTCCTGACTCGACATTCTACATGTGAGGAAATGAATTGGTCATCCTACCTCCTGCATACTACTAACAAGAAATGGGAACTGGCTTGTACTTCAAAACCTAAGGTCGGAAAAGACTACTGTATCTTTAAAAAAAAGGATATATATATAATAATTCTGGAAGAAGAATGAGAGGAAGACCTAGAAGACGATGGATGCAAGATGGTATTAACTATCTGAGAATGACTGCTGCTGACGCCGGTCAACTTGCACAGAACAGATAGCTTTTCAAGACTGCTGTCATGGGATACAAGTTCCGGGAGGGACAAGCTACTTGATGATGATAAAAAAAAAAGTAAAGGAACCCTTTCATACCTCGTGGTATATAGGTCAATACAGTGTTAGGCCTGTATCTTTCATTGACCGTCGGCACACGATGGGTGAGGTGGTCAGCATCACGCCGGCCACCTTTACTTTCCCAGAGCAATGTCTGGTACACTGTTGATGTTGGGTCGACCTGAGAGACGTCGTGGTCGGGAAAAATTCCACGCGGATTGCGGGAGCTGAACCCAGACCACCAACCTTGCGAAGCGAGTTCACTAACAACTACACTACAGCGGCTCTCACTTGATGCTGATGATATATAATAAATGACTCTGTTGCAGAAAGTTGGGAGCAAAAATACAAGCATAACTGTAGAAAAAATGTCAGTATTATGTTTCATTCGAAACGCTGAATTTGGGGAATATAGAGTAACTGACAGAAATGTTCAGAATAAGATTGTTTCGTTTTACTGTTGGAACAGAAAGAAATGGAAGAGGGAAAAGATAGAGAGAGAGGAGTGGAATGGGAGAGAGGAGACAGAGAGGAAAGAGAGAGAGAGGAAAGAGAGCGAGAGAGATGAAAGAGAGAGAGAGATGAAAGAGAGAGAGAGATGAAAGAGAGAGAGAGGAAAGAGAGAGAAGAGGAAAAAGACAGAGGAGAGAGAGAGAGAGGAAAGAGAGAGAGAGAGAAAGAGAGAGAGGAGAGGAAAAGACAGAGAAGAGAGAGAGAGGGAAAGAGAGAGAGAGGAGAGGAAAAAGAGAAGAGAGAGAGAGGAAAGAGAGAGAGGAGAGGAAAAAGAGAAGAAAGAGAGGAAAGAGAGAGAGGTGAGGAAAAAGACAGAGAAGAGAGAGAGAGAGAGAAAAGAGAGAAAGGAGAGAGAGGGGGAAGAGAGAGATAGAGATAGAGAGAGGGGAAAGAGAGAGATAGAGATAGAGAGAGAGAGGAAAGCGAGAGAGAGCGAGAGAGAGGAAATAGAAAGAGAGAGAGGGAAAGAGAGAGATAGAATAGAGAGAGAGAGAAGAGAGATGAAAGAGAGAGAGAAGAGAGAGAGAGAGAGAGAGGAAGAGAGAGAGGAAAGAGAAGAGAGAGAGAGAGAAGAGAGAAAGGAAAGGGAGAGAGAGAGAGGAAAGGAGAGAGAGAGAGAGAGAGAGGAAAGGAGAGAGAGAGAGGAAAGTGAGAGAGAGAGAAAGGAAAGGAGAGAGAGAGAGAGGAAAGTAGAGAGAGAGAGAGAAGAAAGGAGAGAGAGAAAAGGAAAGTGAGAGAGAGAGAGAAATAGAGAGAGAGAGAGAAAGGAAAGGGAGAGAGAGAGAGAAAGTGAGAGAGAGAGAGAGAAAAGAAAGGGAGAGAGAGAGAGAGGAAAGAGAGGGGAGAGAGAAAAGAGAGAGAGAGAGAAAAGGAAAGGGAGAGAGAGAGAGAGGAAAGTGAGAGAGAGAGAGAGAAAGGAAAGGGAGAGAGAGAGAGAGAGGAAAGTGAGAGAGAGAGAGAAAAGCAGAGAGAGAGAGAAAGGAAAGGAGAGAGAGAGAGAGGAAAGTGAGAGAGAGAGAGAGAAAGGAAAGGGAGAGAGAGAGAGAGAGGAAAGTGAGAGAGAGAGAGAGAAAGGAAAGGGAGAGAGAGAGAGAGGAAAGTGAGAGAGAGAGAGAGAAAAGCGAGAGAGAGAAAAGAGATAAGAAACAGATATCTACTCCTGAAATGCGTGAAGAAGACAAACATAATTTGAAAGAAACATAATACTCTAGTCATTTAATGAGATTATATTGATGTTATCTTGATTAAATTGTCCCCCGTGTGTTGCCGAGGCTCTCAAGGAGAGCAAAGAATAGTAACACTACGATATACAAATCACAAAGAGTGGTTAACAAGGCCATGATATGGAGCGTTGGAAGAAGATTAAATTGAATTGTGAATTTATTTTTTTTTGATAGACCGGTTTAGAAATGAAGATCAACAGGACAAATGCCATAAAGAAAACAACCAGAGACCGGGGATAAGTGGTGAACAACTGTTGAGGCCGTATGTTCCCAGGTGGAGCAGAGAGGAATAAGTAAAGTTAAAGTCACAACAGGAAAAAAGTGTGAACAACATCAGTACTGAACTTCATCAAGTAAAAACACATTCGTTTGGCCATATAAGCTGACAACTCTGCCAATGCAGTGGGATGCAAAGGGTTCAAGACAGAGAGGACGACCTAGGGAGATCCTGAAACGAACTTTGCTGAGAGAGGCATGAAATCTCGGTCTCAGATCCATGGAGGAGATTGAGCGAGTTGCCCAGGATAGAACGGTATGGAGAAATTGCTTGCAGGCCCTATGTAACGTATAACGGTACGAGAGGAATTATTATTATTATATAAGCAGATTACCAACAGAAAGTGCGCATCAGGGAACAATGCAACTTCGCTAGAGTAGATACAAAGCAAAAGGTCTCTCACGCATAAGGTGGACCACAGAACTAACAGAGGCAGTGAAAAACACTATTTATGAAAGGCACACAAAAACTCGTTCTATAAATCTTTTCTTATCCTGGCACTGAGGCAATACTAGAGTAGAGAGAAAATATGTTTTTGTTCACAATTATTCCAATTACAAAAATAATACAACTACACACACTACTGATTAATTGACTGATTAATTGACTGATGGATTGATTGACGGATTGATTGAGAGTAGGCTGTAAAGCCGCTGTCTGGTAAAATTCATTTAAAAAAAAGATTAAACATAGAATTCCTACAAAATATCTTCACCACCTCCAAATTGCATCGAGGATCTTCGCCGGTGCTACGGATTTCGTGCACTGCAGCTGAGATTTTCCTGTGTAAGAAAGAGATCGTAGCACACATGGTTACTCACCGAAGTGCAATGATGATGATCATATCTCTCAATCAATCACGATTGAAAAAATAAAATGAAAAGTAACATGAGAACTAAGTGAGAAATTTATGGAGAGAACAAGACAGATTCCAGTGAACCAAGAGATGAAGACAGGAGAGAACAAGACAGATTCCAGTGAACCAAGAGATGAAGACAGGAGAGAACAAGACAGATTCCAGTGAACCAAGAGGTTTAAAAAGACGTTGACGCTGCATAGGACACATTTTGTGAAAACATGAGGGGAATGTAACAAGAAGGGTTCTTTCCTGGAACCCGCAGGGACAGGTAAAGAAGGGGAGGTCGAGAAATACATGGAGATGCGATTTGGAGGCAGAGATCAACAATATAAAGAAGAGCTGGAGGGAGCTGCAGGAGATAGCTAGAGATAGGAAGACTTGGCATAAGTTGGTTGATGGCATATGCCCCAATTCGGATTAAAAAGGCAGAGAGAAAGAGAGAGAGAGACATGAAAACTAAAAATGGCAAAAGACGGAAACAACTTGGAGAGAGTATATATACATATGTGTGTGATTGTTAAAAAGGAATGTTGATGCAATCGGTTGCACGTTGACTTATTCAATTAAATAATAGTGTAATTCTGACACAAATGGTATATCGTAGAAATGGTCTCAACTTGCTACCAATAGAATTGATATGATAAAAGTGTAAGAGGTCTCCTTGAAAGCTAACACACAAAAAAAAGAAAAGAAAGAAATGGGTTGCGTACCGTAATGAACGGTTTAGTTGGCCACAAGACTCGCACTCACTCCGCACCGCATGTCTCTTCGCTTGCTCAGTGAGGGTAGTCACGCTAAATGGGATGGGAGCGGCAATTAGCGGCCACGCTGTTCGGTCGGATCGGTGGTTGGGGTGGGGCGGAGGGAGGGAGGGTGGTGTTAAAACCACCAGTTACTTACTCTATATAAAACCCCGTCTTCAGTTCAGATGAAAATTTGGATTCGCCGTAAGAACTTAATTCTGATTTTTTAATGTTGGTTTAACTTACACATCCGCATTCAAGACTGCTCGGACTGGTAATTGCATTTAACACGTGGATTTGATTTTTTTTTAAAAGCAAGAATTCGTTGTTAACCGAATCAACATTTTCACATTTTTATATGTACCAAAAATACAGAAGTTTATACGTAAATGTTTTACTATGAAATCAAGTTACGTTATTTTTGTGAATTCTGAAACTAAGATTTTGATGATAAGCGCTTCAAGTAGGGAACTAATTCGTGATTGAAAGTTGTACCAACATACAGGTATTGTCGCTATGATCAAATATATTGATTTGATGTCGTAAAAGTAGCAGGAGTTTTATAGGAGACATATACGCGAACTTAATTTAAGCATAATAGTAGTGAGAAACAAAATTATGAAATACTGAGAGAAAACTGAATAAGTCTAGAAAGACGCGTGAAGAGATCAATAGTTTAAGGAACAAGTTGAAATATGTAAGTCCACAGTTAATCTTGGAGGAAATTGTATGGGCAAACTGAAAATAAAAATCTGAAACCAGAAAGACCAGTGTGTCTTTTTTTCCTTATTTTATGTGGGTCAGCAAGTACATGCAGTTGTGGCTAACGGTGTGGAGCCTTTGCATACCATCAAACAGTCATTGAGAACGCGCACAGGTGTGCACGCAGTCAGGGGGGAGGTATAAATAACTAACTAGTTCGGTTGATGTACGTTTGGAAACCCGTTTAAGTGCAGTGCTCGACCAAGCGTCTACTCAAATATTAGTGGAATACTGATGGTATAGTCTGCAAATTCTTAACCTTTGGTTAAATTAAAGGACACCATGATGTTGTCGTGGGGGTTACCTCTTCTGATGTCTGTTGGACTCTTGAAAGTAGCGACACCTGCCCACCTGTCTAAGGTAAGTTCTATTTAGTAGTCTTAGTTCGATTGTTATTTGCCCTTAGTGACACCTGCTTACCTGTCTTTATCCTGGAAAGTCTTCTAGTGCTCAGAATGTCTATGAAGTTCTTCTTTGTAGTGTAATATACGTATATTGTTGTACCTTATTTTGTAGCTTTGATGTTGTGCCGTTATTATTTGTTTTAGTAAGACTTCTGAGAACATACATTTTCCCTGTGACAACATATAGATGTAAACTCGTGGACCATAACATAAACATTACAAAACAAAATTGAAGCCTTTGAAGCAATGTGCTACAGAAAAGTTCTTAAAATATTCTGACCAGAGAAGAGAAAAAACACAAAGACCTGCATATCAAGGAGCATTGGTTCGTAAATAATATCATGTCCCGGAAGATGAAATATTTTGGCCACGTTAAGCCACACAGAGGTTTGGAGAAAACGGTAATGGAAGGCATGGTTTCTGGAGTACGAGGTAGGGGACGACCAAGACGAAGGTGGCAGTAGGTTATTGGTTATTGGTTACTAAACTGATGTCATTGCACTCCGGGCAGCAACGTTATCATTACTCTTGGAAGAGAATGTAGAGATTGGGGCAACATGAAGGCTGATCTCGCAGTTAAGCAGCTGATAGAAGATAATGCAAGGGATGATGATGTTGTCGTATATACTGATGGGCGGGTTCAACGTGGTGAGAAATCCGGCTGGGGTTTCTTGGCTTATGCGCATGGTAGGGTTGCTGCAGAGCGAAGTGGGACATACAGTAGGACATTAAAGAAACCTTGAACTGGGATTAGGCAGTAAAACTTGCTAAACGCATAATTTTTCAATCGGGCTGTGATGAAAGCTACGTTCTGCAAGGGACATGATAATACTTAATGTTCACATATTGTTGTAACTGTTAATGTTATACTAATTGGATATGCATTTAAAGGATTCGACCTCTTATCACTTTGCTCATACGTTGCGCACTCTGTCTTTCTCGGCATCGAATGAGTTTTATGTGGCTTGCTAGTCTTCTTCTTCTTTGCGTTCGTTCTTTACGACCAATTTTAATCACTCTTTGTGATATGTTTGATCTTTGCCAAGAACGTGTATACGTTGCACATTGGTTTGTAGGCCCCTAAACGTATAGACTTCTACACGTTTAGGACACATGCATCCGATTTCAGCTAAACCTCCATAATCGCCTCTTACGACATGCGTGGCAGGTAACAGTGGTTCTATTATTTACACCCAACATTTGGGCCCCGGTAACCACTCGGGCGGCAGAAAAGTTCGTTTCAGGGTCTCCTTAGGTCGACCTCTCTTTCTTGAACCCTTTGCAGCCGACTTCAATGCCTGCTTTGATATTCGTTGATCATTTCTCCTCAAGGTGTATCCAACACACTTATAAAGAAAAAGCATTGCAGAAATAGGATGTGCTGGCCTACTTGCAACTTGCGCCGTCGTCGCCTTTGTAGCGAAAACGATGATTTCCTTGATAGAGCTCGCGAGATGCTTGATTTCTTCCGCAAGCGCCTATACCCAGAGAAGGTGCTTGTATCTGCTATGCATCGAGTTCAGAAAATTACTCGCCATTAGGCCTTTACCAACCAGCATAGGACTTCCAATTCTGACAGGGTGAAACTTATCTTAACTTTCCACCCTCATAGTTCACTGGTGAAAAAGTTTTATTCCGTCATCTGTCTATTCTTAAATCAGATCATGAGACACGTTCAGTCTTCCCTAACTATCCTTTGGTGGTTTACAGCTGGGACAAAAGTTTTAAAGATATGTTGGTACACAGTCGCCTTAAGTCTAATATCCAGAGTGATTTTGGCACCGTCCAGTGCGACCGTCGACGTTGCAATACGTGTGCTTATGTGATACAGATCCGTACTGTATCTTTTCCTAAAGCCCATTTGTTATTGAAGATGGTTTTACATGCGAGTCCCGCAATATAATCTACTCCATCACTTGCAAGCGGTGTGATAAGATATATATCGGCGAAACAGGCAAAATGCTTAGTGACTGTTTCGGTCAACACTTGCGCGATATACGCCAATACTCTGTGACCTCTGCAACCACTCATTTCAATAGAACTGACCATTTGTGAGCTCGCGACGTCTAGGTCACGGCCATCCGATCATATTCCTCTGATGATCGTAGTGACCTCATGGACTCAACGCTCTACATTCCTATACTTCTTAGTACTTTCTCTTCTCATGCTCCATTTTTTATATGTGTATATGTTAAATGTATATAAGTTATATATTTACTTGATAGTTTATTGTTTCTCTTCATTTTCCACTTCATTTTTCGGCATTTATTTCGTTATTCGTTTTTAGTCACATATTTTCATGTTATGACCGTTGGAATATCTCTGTCGTAGTCTATATGTAGTGTGCTATGAAATTCGTCATTCCTGTTGTACCGTTTGCTTGATAACGGTCTTTTTGGCCGAAACGTTGCTGAATATTGTCATTGCTTTTGTATTTTGTAAAAAATATACACTACTTTGCTATTACGTGCTTTTGTCATTTTACATAGTTTTACTGCAGTCTTCCCCTATATCGATGGTCTACTTGTATGCGCATAACTGGTACAACGTACAATCGCTCTTAGGCTCAGATCACATACAAATCACACAGAGTGGTTAACAAGTGGTCGATATGGAGCGTTTGAAGAAGAAGAATAAAAAGGATAATTTGCAGGGGAATATCTCAATCGTTGATGAATACACAAGTTACAAGAAAAACATACACAACCTTAACAGAAATACAATAACTAAAACAATATGAAATGGAACTGATAAGAAAGCAAAGATCATAATGCTAAAGAACATGTATATTTCCATTGGCAACGTATGGGTGTGAAACATGGACATTTAACAAGACAGAGAGAAAAACTTATACGTGCTTTAGAATATAAGTCGCCCGAGTGGTTACCGGGGCCAAAATTTGGGGTGTAATGAATAGAACCACTGTTACTTTCCACGCATGTCGTAAGAGGCGATTAAGGAGGTTTGGCTGAAATCGGATTCACGTGTCCTAAAGGTGTAGAAGTCTAGGCGTTTAGGGGCCTACCAAACCAATGTGCAACGTATACACGTTTTTGGCAAAGATCAAACATATCTCAAAGAGTGATTAAAATTGGTGGTAAAGAACGAACGCAAAGAAGAAGAAGAAGAAGAATATAAGTGTTACAGAAGAGATCCCCGTATATCATTCGCAGAGAAGAGAATAAATAGATCTATCCAGAAAGAACTCAAAATCAAAGAAAACTAGCTGATGCTACAAATAAGAATGAGAAAATGAAGATATTTTGGACATATAAAAAGACGCGAAGTGCTGAAGAAGACTATTATGAAAGAAGGCCTCCCGGTAAAGTGGAGTAGAGTACGACCACGGAGAAGATGGATTTAAAATGTAACTGATGATATGAGCAGTAAAGAATACCAGAAAAAGGTAATGACAAAATACCATCAGGAGGAAGCCAATGAATAAAACGCACCAGGAGGAAACCAATGACTAAAGACCACCAGGAGGAAACCAATGACTAAAGACCACCAGGAGGAAACCAATGACTAAAGACCACCAGGAGGAAACCAATGACTAAAGACCACCAGGAGGAAACCAATGACTAAAGACCACCAGGAGGAAACCAATGACTAAAGACCACCAGGAGGAAACCAATGACTAAAGACCACCAGGAGGAAGCCAATGACTAAAGACCACCGAGAGGAAGCCAATGACCAGTGGCGGCTCGTCATTAAGAGCCAGTGGGGCGGGGCCCCACCAAAAATAAGGTGTAACATGTATTTATTATTCTATACATTAAAATATATCCTAACCGATACCATGATTTGCCCGAAATTTTCTGTCTAGCCCAACTAACAAAAATGATCACGAACTGCCACTGCCAATGACTAACGATCAACAGGATGGCAGATCTTAAGTACTGTCAATTTTGAGATAAATACCATCGTGTGGATTACAGCCCTTAGCAGAAATCAGAATATGTGAGTGAAGTTAGGTAGACGGTACTTGACAATTCGGGTCACAAATTGATTGACCGGGTCATCATGTACTTGTTCTTCTTCTGTGATCAGTTTCCTATGCTCAGAGAAGTCTAAAAATCGTGAGATAAAAGAACATCCAGTTGTCAACAGGAGTTGCTTCGCGTGTGCTCCACAATTTATCTTTCAAATTAGTCTAACGAGGCTATGTGTGAGGCCTCAATTCATTGAATTCTGCACGTTTGCAGAATATGTTCGGGAATCTAGAGGTCTTTTTTCCATGTACATTCTTGTTTGAGCAGCTTTCATTTTGTGGAGATGGCGTGTAATCTGCTATGTCATGGGCGGATCCTAAAGATGGTGGTTTGTTGGTTTACATCCAAAGTTAAGATAGGATTCTGTGGGTAACCGCTGTCTGTTCTACAACGCCGTGTACATTTGTATTTCTCTTACATAAGTGTTTTTACTTCTCTCAGTGAAATTATGGGGTGGATTTGTTCCCATTAGAAACCTGCTTTCAGAAGTCTATCATCAGGCTGTTGGCGTCTGTGACTTAGCGACCGTGAGCTCGATGACAGCCCAAGAGTACCTGACTCAAACACCGAGTCGGGCAGTTTGGACACAAATTTGTTCCCGTGGATTATTACGAACGGTAAAAATAGACCACACTGGTCATAAAGCAATGAAAAACTACTGAACGTATAAGTGGTGCCTAGAAAAAACACCAACTCGTTAATTGTGTTCGATAGCGTCGTCCTGTAAAGGATATGCTACGCTTTTCATTTTCATTTTCTCAGAAGAGCAGGCTTATTGATTGATTGATTTATTGATTGATTGATTGATTGATTGATTGATTGATTGATTGATTGATAGAACCATCATCATTGCACTTCGCTGAGTAACCATGTGTGCTCCAATCTCTATCTTATACAGGAAGATCTCAGCGGCAGTGCACGAACTCCGTAGCACCGGTGATGGTCCTCAAAGTAATTTTGAAGATGGTGAAGATATTTTTGCACGAATTTTTATTTGTAATCTTTTCTAATAAATTTTCCCGGGCAGCGGCTTTCTAGCCTGCTCTTCTCGATTTTCAATTGCCAAGGGTTCTTTTACGAGCTAAAATTGAATACGGGACCAATGTTTTATCGTCCATCTCCGATAGGACTTATAACTCCATCTCACCTACACTGAGATCAGGATCTCTGGAAAAATATCCAGATGGCTCCACGAGGGAGCGAACATGGTTCCTTTGACTTTGTTTTTCTTTACAGCTGTTTCGTAACCAGCAATGTCACATTAAAAATAACTAATTGTTATTACAAAGAAGGGAGAAAAACAAATGTGACCGTACCGGATTTCGAACCCATATCGTCACGATTTAAAAGCTTTAGTTTTAACCATGTGACTAGCAGAGAAATGTAACATCAACTCTGTCCAATGCTGCGCCCGCGAGCACCATGGCGCCCGTGTGATAATTCGGGGCGCCCTATTTTACTCTTTCGAATTTAACGTTTCACCAGAATTTCAAGAACAAAATGGGTTTATGAATAACAATTTGTTTCAGTTGTTTCGTAAGCAGAATGTAATACTATGAAAATACCTCTCGTGCCGTCAGGGCCGTGCTTTTCTATGATACAGAGAGGCGGCCGCATCAGGTAGCACCGTATGGGGGAGGGGCGGGGGCGTGGGCGTTGGGGATAAGCAGCGAAATCAGAATCACAATTGAAGGTTACTTTAAAGAAACACATTTAAGGGCCAGCATTTCTAAGACTTGCATCATACTGAGAAATTATACCGCACGGCACTGCGTGCCGTTATACGTTACATCGGGCCTGCAATCAATTTGTTCATACCAAATTAGTGGTTAAAAGAATATAACCACTGCTACCTGCCACGCATGTCGTAAGAGGCGACTAAGGAGGCTGCGTAGATCGCCTTAGATAGTCGTGCTTGGAAGGCCTTGGTTGCGGACCTATGCTTCCCTAGGGGCGAAGGGTGAAGAAGAAGTGGAATATTTTATAAACTGGCGTCTTGGCTGCCCCTTTCTACCGCTGGTTACTAGTTGATTTTATAAGCTGGCGTCTTGGGCTGTCCCTTTCTACCGCTGGCTACTAGTTGATTTTATAAGCTGGCGTCTTGGCTGCCCCTTTCTACCGCTGGTTACTAGTTGATTTTATAAGCTGGCGTCTTGGCTGCCCCTTTCTACTGCTGGTTACTAGTTGATTTTATAAACTGGCGTCTTGGCTGCCCCTTTCTACTGCTGGTTACTAGTTGATTTTATAAACTGGCGTCTTGGCTGCCCCTTTCTACTGCTGGTTACTAGTTGATTTTAAATAGAACGACAGGGTCGATGACTTTCTCATTTGTTGATATGTATATACACCAACATTTCTCCATGGAAGATATTGAGCCAGTTGCCCAGGATAGAGCAGTATGGAGAAATTGCTTGCATGCCTTATGTAACGGTACGAGATAAATTATTATTATTATAAACCGACCGACGACGACCATATACACGTTTAGATTCGGGTATCAAATTGTTGTCGCTCTAATTGGAAAAACAAAATTTGATACAAGTTCTGTTTTATAGGTAATTTTCTGTCCTTCACATTACGAAAAATAATAATGAATAAAACAGAAGGAAGACAAGACGCGGAGAAGATTATTCCCATTTTGTTAAACACTTGTTAAACCGCAGAACAGACCAATAATATATTGGATTTGGGTCTTCACATTACAAACATGTTGCGCATGCCAACCACCAGTTTCAGGTTTCCGGTGTGTGCCATAAATCTGTAAGACATTAATACCGTCTTCATCTGAAGTATGGAAGTCAACAGTTCAGGTATTCCCTGGTTGTGACACGTCCTTGGTCTAGATTTATGCCAGAGAATATAAATGACCTTGATTTGTTCCGACAAAATTGACGTTTTCGTTAGAATCCCATCTTTTGTTTATCTAGGTTAGTTTTTCATTCACTGAACTAGTTAAGCGGTTTATAAATAGACTGTGTTTCCTTCCTTCTGTCAGAGGTATTGACTCAATTCTAGATGTGCTTTTGTTCATTCTTTCTGTCCATCTTTTCTTTTTTATATTGGAGGTGAACATTGGAAGTAATTTGGTGAAAGTCTCAGTCAAAGGCCTACGACCGAAACGTCGGATTGTTGTCATTTTAATTATTTAATTATTCATTTGTTTCTTGTTTATGTTTGTTTTCTTCGAGCACTTCATATTGTTCATTTGTTAACCACTCTTTGTTATTTGTTAACCACTCTTTGTTATTTGTTAACCACTCTTTGTTATTTGTTAACCACTCTTTGTTATTTGTTAACCACTCTTTGTTATTTGTTAACCACTCTTTGTCATTTGTTAACCACTCTTTGTTATTTGTTAACCACTCTTTGTTATTTGTTAACCACTCTTTGTCATTTGTTAACCACTCTTTGTTATTTGTTAACCACTCTTTGTCATTTGTTAACCACTCTTTGTTATTTGTTAACCACTCTTTGTTATTTGTTAACCACTCTTTGTTATTTGTTAACCATTCTTTGTTATTTGTTAACCACTCTTTGTTATTTGTTAACCACTCTTTGTTATTTGTTAACCACTCTTTGTTATTTGTTAACCACTCTTTGTTATTTGTTAACCACTCTTTGTTATTTGTTAACCACTCTTTGTTATTTGTTAACCACTCTTTGTCATTTGTTAACAACTCTTTGTTATTTGTTAACCACTCTTTGTTATTTGTTAACCACTCTTTGTTATTTGTTAACCACTCTTTGTCATTTGTTAACCACTCTTTGTTATTTGTTAACCACTCTTTGTTATTTGTTAACCACTCTTTGTTATTTGTTAATCACTCTTTGTTATTTGTTAACCACTCTTTGTTATTTGTTAACCACTCTTTGTTATTTGTTAACCACTCTTTGTTATTTGTTAACCACTCTTTGTCATTTGTTAACCACTCTTTGTTATTTGTTAACCACTCTTTGTTATTTGTTAACCACTCTTTGTTATTTGTTAACCACTCTTTGTCATTTGTTAACCACTCTTTGTCATTTGTTAACCATTCTTTGTCATTTGTTAACCACTCTTTGTCATTTGTTAACCACTCTTTGTCATTTGTTAACCACTCTTTGTCATTTGTTAACCATTCTTTGTCATTTGTTAACCATTCTTTGTCATTTGTTAACCATTCTTTGTTATTTGTTAACCACTCTTTGTCATTTGTTAACCACTCTTTGTTATTTGTATGTGATCCGGTACCCGAGTAGTTAACCACTCTTTGTTATTTGTATGTGATCCGGTACCCGAGTAGTTAACCACTCTTTGTCATTTGTATGTGATCCGGTACCCGAGTAGTTAACCACTCTTTGTCATTTGTATGTGATCCGGTACCCGAGTAGTTACCGGGGCCCACCCGAGTGGTTACCGGGGCCCACCCGAGTAGTTACCGGGGCCCACCCGAGTAGTTACCGGGGCCCGCCCGAGTGGTTACCGGGGCCCGCCCGAGTGGTTACCGGGGCCCAATCGAGTAGTTACCGGGGCCCACCCGAGTGGTTACCGGGACCCAAATTTGGGTGTAAAGAATAGAACCACTGTTACCTGCCACGCATGTCGTAAGAGACGACTAAGGGGTTTGGCTGAAATCGGATGCACATGTCCTAAACATGTAAAGTCTATGCGTTTAGGGGCCTACCAAACCATTGTGCAACGTATACACGTTCTTGGCAAAGATCAAACATATCACAAAGAGTGATTAAAATTGGTCGTAACGAACGAACGTAAAGAAGAAGAAGTATGTGATCCTAGCCTAAGAGCGATTGTACGTTGTGCCAGTTATGCGCCTGCAAGTAGGCCAGCACTTCCGATTTAAGCGACGCTTTTTAATTACTAGGGTAGCTTCCCTAGGCCCCTACCTCTGTCGCCTCTTACGACATGCCTTGTAGGCCGCAGTGTTACTGTTCTTTGCTCCCCTTGGGAGCACCGACAACATACGGACGTCTTGATTATGTAATTCTATTTATACGTGTCTTTGTCCAAAATCTCCCATTTACTTAGTATTACCGCAGCCTCCCCACGATTTTCTCCAGATCTGATCCGGTCAGACCACCTCAGTTTTGTATGTTTCCGTAAATCCCCTCAGTACTTTGTAGGTAAGCTACTTCTCTCATTTTCCAAACGTACTCGGTTTGTGATCTTGGTTTGTGATCCTGGTTTGTGATCTTGGTTTGTGATCTTGGTTTGTGATCCTGGTTTGTGATCCTGGTTTGTGATCCTGGTTTGTGATCTTGGTTTGTGATCCTGGTTTGTGATCTTGGTTTGTGATCCTGGTTTGTGATCTTGGTTTGTGATCTTGGTTTGTGATCCTGGTTTGTGATCTTGGTTTGTGATCTTGGTTTGTGATCTTGGTTTGTGATCTTGGTTTGTGATCTTGGTTTGTGATCTTGGTTTGTGATCTTGGTTTGTGATCTTGGTTTGTGATCTTGGTTTGTGATCCTGGTTTGTGATCTTGGTTTGTGATCTTGGTTTGTGATCCTGGTTTGTGATCTTGGTTTGTGATCTTGGTTTGTGATCTTGGTTTGTGATCTTGGTTTGTGATCCTGGTTTGTGATCTTGGTTTGTGATCTTGGTTTGTGATCCTGGTTTGTGATCTTGGTTTGTGATCTTGGTTTGTGATCTTGGTTTGTGATCTTGGTTTGTGATCTTGGTTTGTGATCTTGGTTTGTGATCTTGGTTTGTGATCTTGGTTTGTGATCTTGGTTTGTGATCTTGGTTTGTGATCCTGGTTTGTGATTCCGAATTCTCTGATATGGAACGCCGTCAGCTTCAGGTTGTAAGTCACATCATACAGTTTGTCTTGGATGCTGGTTTAAGTGGGTCACCTATTTCTACTCAGGTGTTTGTCCTGTAGGACATGTTCTATCATCAAACTCGCCAAGTCGGGGGACTCTGTGGCTGAGTGGTTAAGCCCTCATGCGTTCCGTAGCTCGTGGGTTCGAGTCCGGACCGCGTCGTTCTGTTCACGGGTGCATTTTTACCAGATACCGCTAGGATTGTTGCCGGAACTACATGGTTCGTGCTTTGAGCAATACTCTTGGCAGGGGCGTATCAGTTCTGCAAAGAGGGATTGAGTTATATGGTGTGAAGCTCGGTGCAATGAAGCCAATCCTTCGGATTTTGACCATTTAGACTAGCCAAGCCTAATGGGCATAGACCACTGAAACCTATTTTGAACTTAGTGTACGGTTATTCTCATATCCTTGTTGCCAGTTCGAAGGTGAAGTGAGACAGTCTTATCTTTTCTGGACAGTTGTTATAACAGAAGATACATCACATACATAGCACGCTGCAACCTGATTTGTAGATCTGGACACGTTCAGTGACTTATAGGGAATGAAATGCTTCTATGGTACCTCGGGAGTTGCGTGACTTGTAGGGAATGAAATGCTTCTATGGCACCTCGGGAGTTGCGTGACTTGTAGGGAATGAAATGCTTCTATGGTACCTCGGGAGTTGCGTGACTTGCCGAGAAGGAATTGCTACTATGGTACCTCGGGAGTTGCGTGACTTGTAGGGAATGAAATGCTTCTATGGTACCTCGGGAGTTGCGTGACTTGTAGGGAATGAAATGCTTCTATGGTACCTCGGGAGTTGTGTGACTTGTAGGGAATGAAATGCTACTATGGTACCTCGGGAGTTGTGTGACTTGTGGGGAATGAAATGCTGCTATGGTACCTCGGGAGTTGTGTGACTTGCCGAGAAGGAATTGCTACTATGGTACCTCGGGAGTTGCGTGACTTGTAGGGAATGAAATGCTTCTATGGTACCTCGGGAGTTGCGTGACTTGTAGGGAATGAAATGCTTCTATGGTACCTCGGGAGTTGTGTGACTTGTGGGGAATGAAATGCTGCTATGGTACCTCGGGAGTTGTGTGACTTGCCGAGAAGGAATTGCTACTATGGTACCTCGGGAGTTGCGTGACTTGTAGGGAATGAAAAGCTGCTATGGTACCTCGGGAGTTGTGTGACTTATAGGGAATGAAATGCTACTATGGTACCTTGGGAGTGTCGTGACTTGTAGAGAATGAAATGCTACTATGGTACCTCGGGAGTTGTGAGACTTGCAGAGAATGAAATGCTACTATGGTACCTCGGGAGTTGTGAGACTTGCAGAGAATGAAATGCTACTATGGTATCTCAGAACTGCAAGAGGCCTGTAGCATGATTGATTTAGACTACCGTTGTTGCAGGTCGGTGAGTAACCATGTGCTCCGATCTCTTTCTTACATATTACGATCTTAGTGGCAGTGCTCGCTCGAGTGGTTACTGGGGCCCAAATGTGGGGTGGAAAGAATGAAACCACTGTTACCTGTCACGCAAGTCGTAAGAGGCGACTAAGGAGGTTTGGCTGAAATCGGATGCATGTGTCCTAAACGTGTAAAAGTCTATGGGTTTATGGGCCTACCAAACCAATGTGCAACGTATACACGTTCTTGGCAAAGATCAAACATATCAAAAGAGTGATTAAAATTGGTCGCAAAGAAGAAAAATAAGTGGCAGTGCTCTAACTCCGTAGCACAGGCGAGGTCCCCGATGTAATTTTGAAAACATGTTGTTGGGATCTTATTAAAATTTTTTCTTTAAGTGAAGTTTGCCAGGACAGCGACTTTCCAGCCTGTTCTTATCAATTTTGAACTGTCAGTGGTTCTTTTGCGTGCTCAAATTGAATACGATCTATGTTTTATCGTCCGTCTCCGATAGGACTAGGAACTCGATCTCACCTACGTTGAGATCAGGGATCTCTGGAAAAAATATCACGATGGCTCCACGATGAAGCGAACCGAGTACCTTTGGAACTAGAGGCGAGCATGTAACTTCTACCTGACGTAACAAATCTACCTGACGTAACAAATCTACCTGACGTAACAAATCTACCTGACGTAACAAATCTACCTGACGTAACAAATCTACCTGACGTAACAAATCTACCTGACGTAACAAATCTACCTGACGTAACAAATCTACCTGACGTAACAAATCTACCTGACGTAACAAATCTACCTGACGTAACAAACTAATGGCCTAACTTTATCATGGAAGTATTTATTCCCAGTTTAAACTTAAGTGAACTACCTCGTATAAATTTACATTTTTCATGTAGCGTTCTTTCATATTCTAGAACAAATAAATGTCTTTGTTGTCAAATTATCAACAGAAATTAAAAAAACAGGACTTTAACAAAAAGTGGGTGAGAATTTTCCGCAAATTTGTGTCCACTTTTTGATGTTGCAGTCAACCTTTCCTCCTTTTGTATGTCATGTTATTGTTTTGTCTAGCTAAGCCAAACTCGGAGAACTTGCTGACACTAAACGTAATAGGGAGAAAACAGAAATTAATTCTACACTCAACTTATCATTGGTATGGTGAGCAAATGGACTTCATGATGGCTGCTGCAGCGGAGGATAGAACACGCATGAGAATGTCGAATGTGCCATGACGTCGATCGCATAACATAACATCATTTTACAATAGACGCTGCCCTACATCCATTGTCTCTCGAGACTAACATGATGCTATCATCATTATCATTATTGTTAATAATATTATTGTATATTCTGCAGCGGTTCCCAAACGTTGCATTACAGCGGAGTCCCTTTTAAATACATTTTGCTGCCCCGGACACCCACAAGTTTCTATATATGAAAACCTTCTAGCGATGGAGTTATTAATACACCACACCAACAGTCAAGCTGGCTCTAATTTCTCAGACTTCAAATGATCTTTCATTTTGTTATTTCAGACATTTAGACTCCGGTCTAGTCCGGGTCCTTTGATTTTGCAGCGGAACTAGTTTACCACTGTTTTTTTTTAACATGTTTTTAACCCTTTCGCTGCTACATACTTTCCGAAGACGAAGCTAAAAACAGCTAGTATTTGTTTCTATGTCACAAACGTGAATGTAAGCAGTAAATGGAAAAACGTCTATACACGTCCTTAGCAGCTAAAGGGTTAAAATTTATGTTTCTGTTTGAAATGTCAAAGAATATATTTCTTCAAGATCTTGAGGATCCCTTGTGAGTACCTCGCGGTCCTCCGAGGGTCCTCGGACACCAGTTTGGGAAACGCTGATATATAGTAATGTTGGTACCAGACAGACGGTCTGCGCTACATTTGTCTCATTCATCTTTCTGTTTCATTTGTTTGTTGTTGTATGTCTCTTAAACAAATAATGGACAAAAAAATACAATCATTGATGTAGTTGTTTATAATTGTAGTCGGATCGTTGTTTTGTAAAGACAAATCAACTTTGTTTTAGCTAATCATTCAAAGATTATTTTGTTTTATTATTATCATCTTTGAATGCACTGTCGCCCGAGTGGTTACCGGGGCCCAAATTTGGAGTGTAAAGAATAGAACCAGTGTTACCTGCCACGCATGTCGTAAGAGGCGACTTAGAAGATTTGGTTGAAATCGGATGCACGTGTCCGCTAGGGAATGTTAACCCGAAACAAATGCTTGCAGAAAACGGATGCACCAGGTCGTAAGGCGCATAACATGGTGCAACGACCCCACATAATGAGGAAAGGGATAACGGATTCTACTGTCGCCAACCTGCCTCCGAGATTTAGCCACGCAGTAAGACTGTCAAAGCTACCATCACGGGGGTGGCCAAAACTTGCTGCTGAAGAGGTCGGCACAAACGGGAAAGCAGAAATCATAGGAATTATATCCTACAGAACTGCCCCCATTATGCAGACTTGAGAAGAGAGAGGTGACCCACTTGTACTATAGTCCGTTTACAAATGTTTCCCTCAGTCAAGTTCAATTTACTCAAAAAGTATCTGTTGTATTGCTTTGAAATTTTGCGTGCAGTCTTATATTTACGATGACCAAAGGAATATGTCGGCGACAGGTCAAAATGCAGCTCAGATTTTGCATATCGGCGAATTTCTTTGATGTTTTGCGAAAACTTTAGCAAAGCAATGCAAAAGAACTAATAATAGCCGTCCATCGCAAGCGATGATGACAACAATCTCAGACGTGTGCTGTTGCACCTCTCTGGTCAAAGGCGGATCCCATCAAAGGCGGATCCCTATTCATATAGTGATGGGTGTCATTTATATAATTAACATAGACATATAATTAGCATAGACATATGGAAGAATTATAAAATAGAAAATGACTGGAGTATGACAATAATATATTTCTAACCTTATTCTGTGTCGGACGAGTCCAGTAGATTGATGACTGTTCTAGGTTGAATTAAATGCAAACAATCCTTTCTCCAATATTCATCTTCTTCTTTCAAGACAGGGTCCTCACATTTTATCCAGTAAGCTTTATCAACATTTGATAGCGCAACGTGGGTTAATATCTTGACGTCAGACAATTTGAATGTAGTATTTTCAGCTGCCACTTGTCCTTTAATTTTAGCCCACATAAGTTCTATTGGGTTTAAATGTGAATGGTACAGTGGAAGTCTCAAACACCTATGACCATGCTCCTCTATCAACTTGTCAATTTGAAATTTCTTTGACTTTTGTGTCTGCTTTACAAGGGACAGCAATTCTAGTTTGAAGTAAGTTTCATTGAACGGAATATTTTCTCTGATGAGCCACATCTTTATTGCGTCTTTTGTGCTCGATGTCGTAGGTATTTTGTCTTCTTGTGATATAACATTGTGATATGATGCATTGTCCATTATGAGATAAGATGGTCTATCTAAAGATGGAAAAACTGTTTTCTCGAGCCAATTTCTAAATATTTGTCCATTCATCTCTGCGTGATAATCCCTATTGTCTGTAGACTTTGAAACGAAAACGAGTTCAGCATTCTGCAATAACCCATTATGTCTACTACCACCGTGGGCTATGACTAAACGTTGTCATTTACTACTTGGTACATATCGCTTTATCCTTCCATCTACTGACTGCCATTCCTTTACATTGGCGTGATGTGCATTGATCCATGTTTCATCCAAATACACAATATCATAACTTTCTCTGCGCTTACTTCACGTAGGTACTTACTTCTCTTGACTACTAAATGCGGCTGCTCGCAAATAATATTTCTTCCACTCGTATACTTTCTAAAGGTGAAGCCTAATGTCCTTATAACTTTCCACAACGTACATTTAGATAACTCAATGTCATTGTTCTTCCTTAAACAAGTCTGCAGCTTTCTTACAGTTACTGTTTCTTTGCAATCTAACATTTTCACAATTGCTCGTCGTATAACCTCCTTGTCAAAGCTATCTATAATTGACTTTCTACCAGCTATTTGCTTATTGTTTGGAGGGTTTATTCTTGATTCATGCATTCATCGACGAAATGACCGTTTACACAAACTCAAAGCATGCACTGTTCTCTTTTCGGGGTTTCAAATAGATTGATAAAGTCTTCCACGATCAGCTTCTCGACTAAAATATAAGTACAGCTTCATTGCAATGTTTTGAAGTGTGTAGAATTTCACTTTCAATCCCATTCTGTAATATAGCAAGAATCATCCAACGTTTCTGGTAAATGGTTTCTGGTAAACTCACCCACTGCCTGTATTGGTATAGACTTTACCTCTGAGCATATCCGTTCAAGTGTGACTCCAGCTTCTAAACGGCAAAAAAAACTGTGCGCACGAGAGAATATGTTGTTGACCACAGAAGTTTGGGTGTGAAGCTGTAAAATCTTTTAAAATGTGTCCTTTTACACTGACAAGAGTTTTATATACCCCATATAAACACATGGAAATAAGCTGTGCACACAAATTTTTTTGTTTGGTCATGCATATTTCAAGTTTGTATGCAAAATTTCATCATCGTAGTTGAAATGGTTGCAGAGTTATACATTTTTAAACAGGGGCAAATATTTGTAAACGCACTATAGCGTCCAAAATACATTGTATGGCGTGACTGATAATCTGAGACAGACGACCGCCTTTATTAGAGAATCCGAAATCCCAATCTAGTGAGAACGCAGAAGAAGAAGAATGCAATGCTATAGAAGAGTACTTAGAATATCATGGACAGAGAAAAGAACAAATGCTATAGAAGAGTACTTAGAATATCATGGACAGAGAAAAGAACAAATGCTATAGAAGAGTACTTAGAATATCATGGACAGAGAAAAGAACAAATGCTTAAGTTCTGCAACTGCTTGATATTCAAGAGAGTTGACTATTAAAGAGCATAACATCAAGGAAAATTAAATATTTCGACACATAAAACAACATGAGTGCCTAGTGAAGATAATTTTGGAATGAATGGTGCCTGGAAGAAGAATGAGAGGAAGACCTAGAAGACGATGGCTGCAAGATGCCATTGACGATCTGAGAACGACTGCTGCTAACGCCGGTCAACTTGCACAGAACAGAGAGTGTTTCGTGACTACTGTCATGGGAGTCAAGTTCCGGAAGAGACAAGATACTTGGTCTTTTATATATTTCCACTGTCTCTACTACTGCTGCCTCCCTCCGCATTCGCAAGGGCTCGTTGTTTGTATGGATTTCACATGCTGCTCTAAGAGCTGATCTCATACCTCCAGAGATGAAATGCACTGCCTGGCTCTGTACTTTGTCCAGAGCTTCCTTTGTTGTTTTGCTACATGTTGCCTGCAGTGCTAGGTTGCAATCCATTACAGAGCGTACACAAACCAATGTAGAGTTTGCCTCAGTGTGTTTTTGTTTGCGCCCCATGAGGTACTTGCAAGTCGTTTTAGGAGATTTAGTCTCTTTTTTAACTTCAACTTCAGGTTTTAGACATGTTTGTTAAATGAGAGCTGCCTATCCATCGTCACACCAAGGTATGTTGGGTTATCTTCTTTCTTTAGGATATTACCATCTAGTGTTAGTGTCATATTTATGACTTCAACTTCAGGTTTTGGACATGTTTATTAAATGAGAGCTGCCTATCCATCGTCACACCTAGGTATGTTGGGTTATCTACTTTCTTTAGAATATTGCCATCTAGTGTTAGTGTCATATTTTGCTTTGCCACCTTGTTAATCCTGGTGAAAATAGAGTAGATTGTCTTGGTGTAGTTCTTTCAATTTCCATGTCTCACAGTATTTGCTGAGCCTGTCAAGGTCTTCATTTAGCCGCCTTTCACTGAAGCCAGTGTGCTTTCTGGTGTGCCAAAGGACCATGTCTTCAGCATATAATGCTTTTTCTGTCAATAGCTCTTTGGGCATGTGATTCAGAAACAGGGAGAACAGTGTACAACTTAGTGGGGAGCCCTGGGGTAGACCTTCTTCTTGCACCTGCTTGGAAGAGATGCCATTGTTGATCTTTGTATAGATTGTGCGGTCTGTGAGGGATGTTTTCACCCAACGATACATCTTACCATGGATTCCTGTATCTAACATTTACCCAGCAATCCTTTTCACCACACTCTGTCGTATGCATGTTGCAGGTCAATGAATACAGCAGTAGTGTGTTTTCCCCTCTGGAACCCATTAATGAGAGTTGGAAAATGACTAAAGATTTAGAAAGCAAGTTGAATGCATTTGAAAATAGATGTCTGCGAAAAATAATGAATATAAAATGGAACGAATTCAGGAGAAGTGATGAAATCAGAGACATGTCTGGTCAACCACTAGTGACAACTGTTATAAGAAAGAGAAGATGGAGATATGCTGGGCACACCTTGAGGAGAAATGATCAACGAATATCAAAGCAGGCGTTGAAGTGGAATGCAAAGGGTTCAAGAAAGAGAGGTCGACCTAGGGAGACCCGGAAGCGAACTTTGTTGAGAGAGGCAGGAAATATCGGTCTCAGTTCCATGGAGGAGATTGAGCGAGTTGCCCAGGATAGAGCGGTATGGAGAAATTACTTGCAGGCCCTATGTAACGTATAACGGTACGAGAGGAATTATTATTTTATTATTATTAACCCATTAATAGTCATTTGGCTCAGTCTAAAAATCTGATCATCAGTTCTCTGTCCTGCTCTAAACCCTGCTTGGCTACTGTTCAGCATCTTGGTGGTTTCGAACCACCAATATAACCGGTGATTAATCATTCTTTCAGCTAGTTTACCTAGGCATGAAGTGAGGGATATTGGCCTATAGCTTTTCACGTCTTGAGATTGTTTTCCTTTCTTCAAGATAGATGTTATTGTTGCATTTCTCCATATCTTGGTCAATGTACCCTCATTCCAAGTTTGATTAATTAGATCTAGGATCACTGCTTTACCAACATTACCAAGGTGGATGAGCATCTCATTGTCTATTTTGTCTGGATCTGGTGACTACCGAAGTTTTAGTTTCTTCATTGCTCGGTGAGCTCAGTTTGTATGAAGTCGTGCTCAAAGAGTGCAATATTGGCGCTGCAGGCATGTTCTTTTAACTTGAGCTCATGTATGCGGTTTTATCCTTCTTTATATGTTTATCTGTTCTGTTAATGAATGCAAAGTATTTGTTAAATATTTCTGCTTTCTTTTGATCTTCCACTATTGTTACTTCATCTGTACTTATAGGCCTGGGGTTGTTTCGACGTTTTTCTCCACACAAATTGCTCAGTAATGACCATGCTTTAGTCCCATTTCTTCCTAAGTCAAGATCTGCTACTGTTTTATGACATTTTTCTCTTTTGGCCGTATTGACGTCCGTTTTACTTCAGCATTAGTTCTATTGTAGAGGATTTTGTTTTCTAGTGTGGGCTTCTCTTCAAAATGTTTCCTCACTTGTTCTCTTTCTTGTACTAATTGTGCAATTGTTTCATTCCAGAATGGTTTATAGTTCTGTCTACATCCTCTAGGAATGCAGATGGAGTCTGCTTTCAGTAGAGCTTCTTTGATCACAGCGCAGTAGTGTTCAATTGTTGTCCTCAAGTCGACTTCGTTTCCAGGTCTGTCTAGGAGATCCTCTTTTCCGTTTTCCTTGCGGGTTCCACTCAAGTGCTTGTCTAGTGACACTAAACTATGTCTTCCGTAGGGTATGCCCGACCCATCGCCATTTTCTCCTCTTAACCTGGGTCATCATAGGTTCCTTTCCTGTTCTTATCCACAAGTCTGTGTTATGTTATGCTATGTTATGCAATCGACGTCATGGCACATTGGGCATTCCCATGCATGCTCTGTCCTCCGTTGCAGCTGCAATCCCAAAGTCCATTTTCTCACAGTACCCATGAGAAGTTGATTACTATATCTTCTCTCTCTACCACGAAGACGACACTGTCTGGCATGTCCAAACTTAACACCTAATTCTCGAACTCGTTCCAGTGTCTGAGACCCGCCCATGTCACACAATTGAGAGCGTACCGCATTGATGATATCGGCTCTGTCCATGCTTCTGCCCAATAGAGTCGGGGCACTGTTTGCAAGTCTGTGTTTTTTAATGATGTACGTTCTATGTAAACTCCATTCTAACTAGTCCCTCTTCATCTGGATACTGCTTGAGTCAGCAGTTGCTACCAGGAGTTCATCTCTAGGTCAGTCATGAATACAGGTCCGCCCATCTGGAGGAAACATGTGCAGATGTCGGAAATGTATGCCTACGATCTACTATAATCTGTTCCCCTTGGAGAATAAGTGGCCTTGGCCTTGTCTGCCACTGTCTGAGTGAAAAAAGGCGAAGAATGAAGGCAGGGGCATATTCTGTCAGATTTAATTAGGTCACGGCCTGTGAGAGATGTTCTACAAGTGTTCTGTGAATTTATGCAGTGTAAGGGGCGGAAGCAAGCAGTTTCGGAATACACATTTATTTTCATCTCATTATGTAGAGTAGGTCAATAGCGCATAGATTGTTCTGTCTTGAGACTAATGTTATCGCTGTAGACTAATGTTATCTTTGTAGACTAATGTTATTGTTATCGCTGTAGACTAATGTTCGCTTTGTAGACTAATGTTATCTTTGTAGACTAATGTTATCTTTGTAGACTAATGTTAGCTTTGTAGAATAATGTTATCTTTGTAGACTAATGTTATCTTTGTAGACTTGTTATCTTTGTAGACTAATGTTATCTTTGTAGACTAATGTTATTGTTATCGCTGTAGACTAATGTTAGCTTTGTAGACTAATGTTCGCTTTGTAGACTAATGTTATCTTTGTAGACTAATGTTATCTTTGTAGATTGTTAGCTTTGTAGACTATTGTTATCTTTGTAGACTAATGTTATTGTTATCGCTGTAGACTAATGTTCGCTTTGTAGACTAATGTTAGCTTTGTAGACTATTGTTATCTTTGTAGACTTGTTATCTTTGTAGACTGATGTTATCTTTGTAGACTAATGTTAGCTTTGTAGACTATTGTTATCTTTGTAGACTTGTTATCTTTGTAGACTGATGTTATCTTTGTAGACTAATGTTATCTTTGTAGACTAATGTTATCTTTGTAGACTAATGTTATCTTTGTAGACTAATGTTAGCTTTGTAGACTATTGTTAGCTTTGTAGACTAATGTTAGCTTTGTAGACTAATGTTATCTTTGTAGACTAATGTTATCTTTGTAGACTAATGTTATCTTTGTAGACTGATGTTATCTTTGTAGACTAATGTTAGCTTTGTAGACTATTGTTATCTTTGTAGACTTGTTATCTTTGTAGACTGATGTTATCTTTGTAGACTAATGTTAGCTTTGTAGACTATTGTTATCTTTGTAGACTTGTTATCTTTGTAGACTGATGTTATCTTTGTAGACTGATGTTATCTTTGTAGACTAATGTTATCTTTGTAGACTAATGTTATCTTTGTAGACTAATGTTATCTTTGTAGACTGATGTTATCTTTGTAGACTAATGTTATCTTTGTAGATTGTTAGCTTTGTAGACTAATGTTGTTTTTTTCGCCCGTGTGGTGCCGGGCCCACAGGGAAGCAAAGAATTGTACCACTGCGACCTTCACATATATTTATGGAAATGAGAAGGTTCAGTTATGACGTAGTATAGGTCAGGTTGTGTGACGGTGTGTAATTGTAGTGCGGGAAGGGGACGATGAACAAATGTGACGTAGGACGAGCTAGTCAGAACCGGTTTAAATAGTACATAGACACCACTCACTGTGTAACTGGCAACTTTTGATTTGTCAATGGGGCTGCATTTATCTTGAGCACCCTGTAGCATGGTACTTGATCAGGTATCAGTCACATGAGGACTATCATCATATCACTCTGGACACGTCCAAAAGTGATCCGATCTTCGCCTCAACAAATCCAACAGCATCCAGCGGCCCAACACGACAGTTTGATGTTGATGAATCAATCTCTTTGCATATTTGGTATATCGTTCTTTTCAGGTTGCAACAATATCGACATCCATCTCTCTCAATCTGGTCAGCGAGTGGGATTCACAACCCTGGAACTTCTCTGCTCCGAAAGACTTTCTCAATGTGTTAAGAATGCCATTTCGGCCCATTGCAGCTCCCTCTGATGTCGTAGTCACGTCAACAAATTTATCAGCTCGCTATGACACTTGATGATGATGTTCTTCCTGGTTACATAAACATTCTTCTTCTTCAAGCGCCCCATATCGACAACTTCTTAACCGCTCTTTGTGATTTGTATGTGATCTGAACCTAAGAGCGGTTCTACTTTCTGCCGGTTATGAGTCTACAAGTATTCAAACACATCCGATTTCTGCGACGATTTTTATTTACTAGGGTAGCTTCCTAGGCCCCTACCTCAATCGCCTCTTACCACATGCCTTGTAGGTCACAGTGGTACTATTCTTTGCTCCCTTGCGAGCCCAGTCAATACATGGACGTCATAAACATTATAATTTCGCATATCATTCTCTCTCTCTCTCTCTCGATCCCAACATATCACTCTCTCTCTCTCTCTCGATCCCAACATATCGTTCTCTCTCTCTCTCGATCCCAACATATCACTCTCTCTCGATCCCAACATATCGTTCTCTCTCTCTCTCTCGATCCCAACATATCATTCTCTCTCTCTCGATCCCAACATATCGTTCTCTCTCTCTCGATCCCAACATATCATTCTCTCTCTCTCTCTCGCTCTCTCGATCCCAGCATATCATTCTCTCTCTCGATCCCAACATATCATTCTCTCTCTCTCTCGATCCCAGCATATCATTCTCTCTCTCGATTCCAACATATCGTTCTCTCTCTCTCGATCCCAACATATCATTCTCTCTCTCCCAGCATATCATTCTCTCTCTCTCTCTCTCTCGATCCCAACATATCATTCTCTCTCTCTCGATCCCAGCATATCATTCTCTCTCTCGATCCCAACATATCATTCTCTCTCTCTCGATCCCAACATATCGTTCTCTCTCTCTCTCTCGATCCCAACATATCATTCTCTCTCTCTCGATCCCAACATATCATTCTCTCTCTCTCGATCCCAACATATCATTCTCTCTCTCTCGATCCCAACATATCATTCTCTCTCTCTCGATCCCAACATGTAATTCTCTCTCTCGATCCCAACATATCATTCTCTCTCTCTCTCTCTCGATCCCAACATATATATATTTTATATATCTCGATCCCAACATATCTCTCTTTCTCTCTCTCGATCCCAACATATCACTCTCTCTCTCTCTCTCTCTCTCTCTCTCTCGATCCCAACATATCTCTCTCTCTCTCTCGATCCCAACATATCTCTCTCTCTCTTCTCTTCTCGATCCCAACATATATCTCTCTTTATCTATCTCTCTCTCTCTCTCGATCCCAACATCTCTCTCTCTCTCTCGATCCCAACATATCTCTATCTCTCTCCCCGATCCCAACATATCATTCTCTCTCTCTCTCAATCCCAATATATCATTCTCTCTCTCTCTCTCTCTCGATCCCAACATATCATTCTCTCTCTCTCTCTCTCTCGATCCCAACATATCATTCTCTCTCTCTCTCTCTCTCTCTCTCGATCCCAACATATCTCTCTCTCTCTCTCTCTCTCTCGATCCCAACAAATCATTCTTTTTCTCTCTCTCTCTCTCGATCCCAACATATCATTCCAGACAGCTTACGTGTCAACGATCTCATATCTCAAGATAACGCCCTAATTATATTAGCTAGAGATATGTATGTATACCTTAGATCATAGGTTCCCAAAGTGGGCGGTACCACCCTCCCCCTTCCCAGTGGGCGCTGAAGCCTTCTAGGGGCGGGGGTGGGGTGGGAGATAGTGGGTCCAGAAGCATTGGGGAGGGGCGTTCAGGCGATTAAGGGTCGATGGCTCCTGAAAGAAGAAATTAATAATATATATTTTAAAAGAAATTATTTTTGTGATTTTGCGATTGAATAATCATTTAAAATTTGAATTATAAATTTGAATTCATCTTATGCTCGTCTTGCACGATCCATTTTTACATCAATTTTATGTTTCATGTATATAATTATTTGAAAATTGACCATGTGTGACAGAAATATATATCAATTATCTATGTCAAAGAGAAAATAGAGCATGTATATATGGGGGAGGGACGTTGGCAAACTGTTATTATGAGGAGGGGGCGTTTCAAAGTTTATTTCGTGCAAAGTGGGCGGTGGGCCGAAAAAGTTTGGGAATCCTAGCTTAGATACACTCAAATAGAAATACGTCTATAAAAAATTAGTACAGCGATAGATATTTTCGTGTAGGTGTGAGATAGTTCTGTCTATTTTTATAACGTATTTCGCTTGAATAACGAAACATTTCAACGATGTCAGAGATATAGCATGTTTAAGAATGCGTACAGGTGTCGTTCCACAAAAAGCAATACCCCTGGAGCGTGATAACATTGTGCAGATAATCATTGGTGAAATATTTCTATTTATAAACTCTCGTGACGATGTCGGTGTAAAGGAACACGTGACGACAAAGAGGGGTGTGTAAATGACGACATATTTCTGACAACAAGGCAAGATGGATACGGTCTATAGACCAGATTTTCTTGGTATAGTTTAACCCAGTGGTTCTCAAACTTGGTGAAGTCGTGGTACACTTGAAGTTCTACACAAAATCGTAGGCGTACTATACACAAAAATGAAATAAATAAGATGCAAAGAAATACAGAAATAATTAGAATATGCTAAGTACCTTTATTCATCATTTCGCCCGCCTACCCATCGTGTTCGTAGCGCGTTGGACTACGGGTGACAAGTCCTCTGTGAGTGCGGGTTCAATTCCGCGGACTGGCAGAAAAGCCACAGGTTCACCATATTTACGGTGTTTGTGGCATCGATCCGAAGGATTACGATGTCCATGGCACCGAGCCGAAGAGTTTTCAGCTCGAGTGCTTCTGGATCGAAAAAAAAATAAAATTTAAAAAAAATTCATCATTTAATTTCTGACTATGAGAAGCATGGGCCTGATGTGTCTTGTCGGATTTTTTACCCCGGTGTCCGCTGGAAACGCGTTGCCGACAACTGGTCGTGGATTTCCTAGGACGCACCTATGAATATCACCGGGAACACTACAAGAATGCCCTGGTATCGCGTACCACAGAGAGCCACACAGAAAAAGTATAATGAGTACAAAGCAAAGGAAGACCACGCAAAAATGGAGCGACGGCATCAAGAACAGCCTTACGAAAATGAATATCAACAAAGTGCCTTAAAACAAAGTGCCTTAAAACAAGCACACAAAAGATCTTTACCCCCTCCCCAAGACTTCTATAAAGAAGTAAATGGTGGAAGTGAAGAAGAAGAAGAAGACACTGGTGCGCTTGGGCACACTCTTTGAGAACCACTAAAGTTTAACCAAATCTTAAACATGATATTTGTGATGGGATCTACAAAGTGGGTGTACCCATAAATCCTAACTTGAAATGAAATGTTATAACAAAAACATCATTAATAACATGATAAATATAACATAGACGGAGTTATACACTTCTGATAATATATAATATTATGACAGCACGACAATAAGTTTGACAACTAACTATGACAGCACAACAATAAGTTTGACAACTAACATAAACACATGAAATGGTTGACTTGGAAAATATTGTTAGAAATCTGCGCAACCAAATTTCATCTTCTACAGAAACATACAACTCTATTACCAGTTCTATCTTCCTCATCTTCTACAGAAACATACAACTCTATTACCAGTTCTATCTTCCTCATCTTCTACAGAAACATACAACTCTATTACCAGTTCTATCTTCCTCATCTTCTACAGAAACATACAACTCTATTACCAGTTCTATCTTCCTCATTATCTTTCTCAACATCTTCTTCGAAGCCTCCATACCGACCACTAGTTAACCAGTCTTTGTGTTTTGAATGTGATCTCAGACTAAGAACGATTGTATGTTGTACCAGTTATGCACCTTCAAGTAGGCTAGCACATCCGATGTCTGCGACGCTTTTTATTTACTATAGTAGTTTCCGCAGGCCCTACTTTTCTTCTTCTTTGCGTTCATTCATTACGACTAATTTTAATCACTTTTTGTGATATGTTTGATCTTTTCCAAGAACATGTATACGTTGCACATTGGTTTGGTAGGCCCTAAACGCATAGACTTTACACGTTTAGAACATGTGCATCCGATTTCAGCCAAACCTCCTTAGTCGCCTCTTACGACATGTGTGGCACGTAACAGTGGTTCTATTCTTTACACCCCACAATTGGGCCCCGGTAACCACTCGGGCGAGGCACCTACATCAGTCGCCTCTTACGACATGCCTTGTAGGTCGCAGTATTACTAGTCTTTGCTCCCCTTGCGAGCCGTGACAACACACTGGCGCTTTCTCAAGATAAACTAGGAAACAAATAAAAAAAACGTGGCATATTCTTTACAGGAGGTAGTCATCAACCACAGTAAACGAGTCGTTGATTTTCTAGGCACCACTTATACGTTCAGTAATTTGCCATTGTATAAACAAGAACGTTCAATTATTTCGTCTTGATCTTTTAAATATAAAACACAAACAAATAAAATGTGAAGGAAGGCGCTATTATAAAGTTTCAGTTTCAGTTTGGAATATTTTCATTGCATGCATTCTGGACATGCCCATAGGTGTTCCAATCTCCTTCGAAATATCTCCAACAGGATCCAGCGACAGCCCGCACCAGTTCAATTTTGATTGATGAGCTTGCTCATATTCCCGTTGTGCTGTTCTTCACCGGCAACTCCAATCTTCAATCTCAACTCTTACAATCTAGTAGTTGGCGTGGATTGGGTTAAATGAAACACGTCTTTGCGGTCACAAAGTACAAGATATATTATAAAGAATGTAACTGCAAGGATGATAATAGGATGTTGTGTTAACATGGAGAACATTCGTGTGTTGCTGGAGCTCGCAAGGGGAGCTAAGTATAGCAACACTGCAACCTACAAGGCATGTCGTAAGAGGCGATAAGGTACAGGGTGTTCAAGATAATTGCAGCCCCATTGACAATTCGAAAGTTGCCAGGTACAAATTGAGTTGTGTATATTTACTATTTAAACCGGTTCTGACTAGCTCGTCCTACGTCACATTTGTTCATCGCTCATTCCCGCACTACAATTACACACCGTCACACAACCTTGACCTATACTACGTCATAACTGAACCTTCCCATTTCCATACATATATGCCAGATTAGCTCCATTCACGGGCTGCTTTTAAGTTGAACACCATGTAGAAGCCTATTGAAGCTACCCTAGTAAATAAAAAGCGTCGCTGAAATCGATGTGCTGGCCTACTTGTAGGCGCTAACTGGCACAATGTACAATCGCTATTAGGCTCAGATCACATACACATCATAAAGAGTGGTTTACCAAGTGGGCAATATGGTACGTTTGAAGACGTAGTAGAAAGAAGAAGGAGAATTATTTCTTTTGAAATTGGGTTTTCAAGCCGAAGGATTGACTTCATAGCACCGGGTTTTACCCCATATGGCTCGGTCCCCCTCCGCAGAAATGGCAAGCCACCTGCCGAGAGTATTGCACAAAGCACGAACTCCGTAGCTCCAGCAACAATCCTAGGGTTTCTGGAAAAACTGCACTCATGAACAGAACGGCGCGGTCCGGATTCGAACCCACGACCTTCGACTCACAAGGCAAAGGGCGTAACCACTCAGCCACAGAGACTCCTTTCTTTTGAAATTACTTTATACCAGCGAAAGGTGCTATTACCGTTGAGATTTCAACAAATTTATTTCCAGTTTATACGTAGGCATTGTTGTATTTGTATGATCTTGGGAAAACATATGAACAACATACAACTTGCATATAAACATACGGGAAATGTGGGAGATTGTTAATGAAAGACAAGCGATACACTTGATTGTGCAACTAAAACTAGTCGGTCTGTATGGTGTGAGATTCATTTCAGAATACGTCACGCATCTCTCATCACATTAAACGTTAGTCGTATCTGCTCAACTGTTACAGACAACACACCTTATTTGACAATTTGCTTTTCCTGTCTTTTAATTTGGGCACATTCCCCTTCTCTCTCCCCGCCCGATCCAGAAGCACTTGAGCTTTCAGCTCTTCTGCTCGGTGTCAGGGACATCGTAACCCTTCGGTTCGGTGTCACGAACACCGTAAATCTGGAGAACCTGTGGCTTTTCTGCCAGCCCGCGGAATTGAACTGCACTCACAGGGGGCTTGTCACCCGTCGTCCAACGCGCTACGAACACGCTGGGCAGGCGGGCAACTTTGATAAATCAAAGTGTCTATCAAATAGATATGTCTGCTTTCAACAATTGCAAGACCGCTCCTAAACATTTCAAGTACTTTAAAATAAAAATTATATTGATATTTATTATGAAGTCTATGATCTTGTTAAAATGTTATGTGTCTTTTGCATGGACGTCCATACGCTAAGATAAGTAGGGGCGCTAAGTGTACCATCCACCGTGGAAAATGTTTTTTTAGTTTTCTGGTAGATCGTTAATTCTATTTAGTTCTCTTCTTCTTCTTCTTTGCGTTCGTTCTTACGACCAATTTTAATCATTCTTTGTGATATGTTTGATCTTTGCCAAGAACGTGTATACGTTACACATTGGTTTGGTAGGCCCCTAAATGCATAGACTTCTACATGTTTAGGACACATGCATCCGATTTCAGCCAAACCTCCTTAGACGCCTCTTACGACATGCGTGGTAGATAACAGTGGTTCTATTCTTTACACCCCAAATTTGGACCACTGTAACCACTCGGGCGGAAGTTTTCTTCTATTGAACGCAGTGTTTCCCAACCTTTTTTGTGCCATGCCCCACCTAAGTATTTCTAAAATTTTTATGCTCCATATGTAACATGTTTTAATTCTCAAAAACGAAATTGTTCTCTGAAGAAACTTAAATGATAGATTTGAACGCAAAGAAAGGAAGGAAAATGATAGATTTTAGGAAGAAATCACTAGGAAATTATTGAGGAAACACAGTAAGTAAATTTTCAAAACATATAATGGAGAACTAAAATTCAAGTATTTAATTGCACCCCTCCCCCCTTAACAATAAAATTGTTCTCCCCCCGCCCCTTAACAATCAAATTGCCCATTTGGGGCATGGGCTCCACGTCGGAAACACTGATTTAGTGTATTTCATGTTTTATCTCTCTAAAGAAATAAATTGTATTTCTACATATGATATCGTCTATGTGTGTCGTCCTGTCTTCTTCTTCTTCTTCTTCTCTTCCTCCGTTGTACTTGAGTGAAATGTTTGGAAAGACGCAAGGATCATATGTTCGCTTGTAAAATGCACTTTATCATTTGGTATTCATTTCTCTAAAAGACACTGGCATAAATTAGGTATAACACAAACAACTATATGTCAGTGTCAACCGGTGGAACAAACAGAAACAGGGGCATTGTTGCTAACTATACTATGGTTTCAATATTTATCAGAAGTTGATATTTCTACATAGATGGAGCCTGCAATCTAAATCTGATCTTCTTCTTCTTCTGCATTCTCACTAGATTGGGATTTCGGATTCTCTATTCGCCTGAGTAGTTACCGGGGCCCAAATTTGGGGTGTAAAGAATAGAACCATTGTTACCTGCCACGCATGTCGTAAGAGGCGGCTAAGGAGGTTTGGCTGAAATCGGATGCATGTGTCCTAAACGTGTAGAAGGCTATGCGTTTATGGGCCTACCAAACCAATATGCAACGTATACACGTTCTTGGCAAAGATCAAACATATCACAAAGAGTGATTAAAATTGGTCGTAAAGAACGAACGCAAAGAAGAAGGAGAGGATTCTCTAATAAAGGCAGCCGTCTGCCTCATATTATTAGCCACGTCATACAGTTTGTCTTGGACGCTACTGTAAGTGGACCACCTCTTTCTTCTCAAGTCTGCATACTGGGGGCAGTTCTGTAGTATATAATTCCTATGATTTCTGCTTCCCCGTTTGTGCCGACTTCTTCTCACAGTACGTTTTGACCACCCTCGTGATGGTAGATCTGACATTCTTACTGCGTTGCTAAATCTCCGAGGCAGATTGGCGACCGTAGAATCCGTTATCCCATTTCTCATTGTGAGGGTCGTTGCATCATGTTATGCGCCTTACGGCCTGGTGCATCCGTTTTCTGTAAGCATTTATTTCAGTTAGCATTCCCTAAAAAAATCTGATCTGAAACTGGTCTTCTCCGTTTCCACGTATATCTTCTTCTTCTTATGGGATCAACTTCTGATATTTGACTACTTCGTTATGTGTTATAAACAGGGCGATGCGCTTGAAGTCTTCACCAATATGCAACGTATACACGTTCTTGGCAAAGATCAAACATATCACAAAGAGTGATTAAAATTGGTCGTAAAGAACGAACGCAAAGAAGAAGAAGAAGAAGGTCTTCACCCGTTTGTTTTGTAATGTTGTTTCTGTTGGCCATATTTCCATTCTCACACTGCTCAGTCTAGAGCAGTCTTGCAGGATGTGCTCTAGGGACAGCTTTCACTGCTCAGTCTAGAGCAGTCTTGCAGGATGTGCTCTAGGGACAGCTTTCACTGCTCAGTCTAGAGCAGGTCTTGTAGGATGTGCTCTGGGGACAGCTTTCACTGCTCAGTCTAGAACAGTCTTGCAGGATGTGCTCTAGGGACAGCTTTCACTGCTCAGTCTAGAGCAGTCTTGCAGGATGTGCTCTGGGGACAGCTTTCACTGCTCAGGCTAGAGCAGTCTTGCAGGATGTGCTCTAGGGACAGCTTTCACTGCTCAGTCTAGAGCAGTCTTGCAGGATGTGCTCTAGGGACAGCTTTCACTGCTCAGTCTAGAGCAGTCTTGCAGGATGTGCTCTGGGGACAGCTTTCACTGCTCAGGCTAGAGCAGTCTTGCAGGATGTGCTCTAGGGACAGCTTTCACTGCTCAGTCTAGAGCAGTCTTGCAGGATGTGCTCTGGGGACAGCTTTCACTGCTCAGTCTAGAGCAGTCTTGCAGGATGTGCTCTGGGGACAGCTTTCACTGCTCAGTCTAGAGCAGGTCTTGCAGGATGTGCTCTGGGGACAGCTTTCACTGCTCAGGCTAGAGCAGTCTTGCAGGATGTGCTCTGGGGACAGCTTTCACTGCTCAGTCTAGAGCAGTCTTGCAGGATGTGCTCTAGGGACAGCTTTCACTGCTCAGGCTAGAGCAGTCTTGCAGGATGTGCTCTGGGGACAGCTTTCGCGCTCCACAGGTGCAGGCAGCCGAGTCCCTGAGACCCATTCTATGGAGGTATGCTCTGAGACTGAATGTCCCGTTCTAAGTCTGAAGACTGTGGTCTGTGCTTTTCTGTTTAGTCTATTTATACAGTCGTCATCTGGGTTGTATCCTCCATTTGTTTTTCTCCACATCATTTTTGTTGGATTGTTTCAGGAGATTCTTGTAAACTGCCAAATATAATTTGTTTTTTTAAATTCATTTTGTTCCTCCTCTTCCTTATTCCCTTGGAAAAATGTATCTGGAAGCCCATGTTTACTTGAATGGAACCCGCCAGGAAAACGGAAAATATGACCTCCCAAATAAACCTGGAGACAAAGTATTCTTGAGGAACTGAGGGGTGCTGGACTATCCTGGGAGACCATAAAGAAAACAGCCTGAGACTGAGAAGAGTGGCCAACAACTGTTGAAGCCCTATGCTCCACGAGGTGCAGAGAGGAATACGTCAGGCCACGCACATGTTCCCTTTTATATAAATGGTTGCCCGCTTGCCCAGCGTGTTCGTAGCGCGTTGGACGACGTGTGACAAGTTCCCTGTGAGTGCGGTTCAATTTCGCGGGCTGGCAGAAAAATCACAGGTTCTCCAGATTTACGGTGGACGTGACACCGAACCGAAGAGTTACGATGTCCATGACACCGAGCCGAAGGGTTACGATGTCCATGACACCGAGCCGAAGAGCTGAAAGCTCAAGTGCTTCTGGATCGGAAATATATATATATAAATGGTTGCATATACCATTATGTTGAACACAGTTTGGATTGATTGATTGATTGATTGATTGATTGATTGATAGGACCATCATCATTGCACTTCGGTGAGTAATCATTTGTGCTCCGATCTCTTTCTTACACAGAAAGATCTCAGCTGCATAACACGAACTCCGTAGCACCGGCGAGTGTCCGCGATGTGATTTTGAAGATGGTGAAGATATTTTTTGCAGCAATTTTATTTTAAATCTTTTATTCTAATAAATTTTGCCTGGACAGCGGCTTTCCAGACTGTTCTTCTCGATTTGGAACGGCTGTGCTCAAATTGAATACGGAAACTACTTTTTATCGTTTGTCTCCGATAGGACTAGGAACTCGATCTCACCTACACTGAGATCAGGGATCTCTGGGAAAATATCAAAATGGCTCCACGAGGGAGCGAACCTGGTACCTTTGACACGAAAAGCGAGCACCTAACTTCTACGTCACATAGATTTCCCACACACACACACACACACACACACAAAAACATAGTTTAGATTTTGTGTATGGGAATTGTAAGAATACAGTGAGATAAGCAGAGTCCTGACACCACACACAAGAATAGTAGCAGGGTGGGGTGACACTGCTGGAATGTATCAGCTTTGTAATATATATATATATATATATCTTGTAGAGATATGTCATACAGCCCAGACACAATCTCGTACACAGGTGTAACACAGGTAATTATTCTCACAATCTCATACACAGGTGTAACATAAGTAGTCAGTGTCATAGTCATGTACAGGTATATAAAGAAGTCAACTTCACAATATTGTACAGGTGTGTAGTCAACTTCACAATCTTGTACAGGTGTATAGTCAACTTCACAATCTTGAACAGGTGTATAGTCAACTTCACAATATTATACAGATATATCAAGTCGTCACCCTAGTCCTATCGGAGGTGGACGATAAAACAAAGTCTCCCATTTCAAGTTCAGCAGATACAAGAACCAGTGATAGTTAAAATCGATAAATTGGTTTTAAAGTCGCAAAAGTCATTAAAGAGATTAAAATATACATTTCGACATAATTTTCACGATCTTTAAAGCAGCATCGTGGACCCTAACCGGTACTACGGAGTTCGTGCATTGTCGCTGAGATATTCCAGTGTAAGAAAGAGATCGAAGCATACATGGTAATTCACCAAAGTGCAATGATGATGATTCTATCAATCAATCAATCACTCAATGCACATATAATATACGTTAAACCCAGGGGCGGCTCTTCATTAACGGCCAGTGGAGCCCGGCCCCACCATAATTGAAAGGGGGAATAACGTCCCGGAATAGTAAATGCTAAAAAAAGCCATGATTTTTCAGAAAATTTGTGTCTGCCCCCACCAAGAAAAATGACCACGAGCCGCTGCTGGTTAAACCTATTTGACGACACTTGGGCAAGATAGAATAATGCATTATCGATATAAGAGAAGAATGTAGTAAAACTATGCAGCAGAGGTGAAACACATAGAAACAAAGTACTGTAGTTTTGCAAAGTACATAAACAATGTACAGCAATGTTTATTTCCTAATAATGTAGAAACATTATATTCTATAAATCTCTTCTTATCCTGACGCCTGCCCGAGCGGTTACCGAGGCCCAAATTTGGGGTGTAAAGAATAGAGCCACTGTTACCTGCTACGCATGTCCTAAGAGGCGACTAAGGAGCTTTGGCTGAAATCGGATGCACATGTCCTAAACGTGTAGAAGTCTATGCGTTTAGGGTCTACAAAACCAATGTGCAATGTATACACGTTCTTGCAAAGATCAAACATATCACAAAGAGTGATTAAAATTGGTAGTAAAGAACGAACGCAAATGAAGAAGATCCTGACGATGTTAGGCAAAACAGGATTGGAGGAAAGGAAAGATAGAAACATTTCCTAATAATGCATAAAATAATTCATAAAATAATGCATAAAATAATTCATAAAATAATGAATAAAATAATGCATAACGGTACACCAGACTAAGTTTGAAAACAACCAGTTTTAAAATGTTATTTTGTGACGTGAAAATAGATGAGTCTAGCAAGACAACATAGGGTGTCTCCCGGAAATTAAACCTGTTTTTCTCTGGCATTGTGTTCCAGGAAAATGGTATCTCACCATCACTACTACAGTCGACGGGGCACAGATTACTTGCTTTACACCTGTGTAGCAACAACGTGGTCAGTTTTCGCAAATTTCAGGTACACGACATACATTTAGCAGAATCACAGCAGCCCTCGCCGGGTGATAATCCGCTTTCTGTTGCAATATAGTTATCATATAGTTGCAATATAGTTATCATATAGTTGCAATATAGTTATCATATAGTTGCAATATAGTTATCATATAGTTGCAATATAGTTATCATATAGTTGCAATATAGTTATCATATAGTTGCAATATAGTTATCATATAGTTGCAATATAGTTATCATATAGTTGCAATATAGTTATCATATAGTTGCAATATAGTTATCATATAGTTGCAATATAGTTATCATATAGTTGCAATATAGTTATCATATAGTTGCAATATAGTTATCATATAGTTGCAATATAGTTATCATATAGTTGCAATATAGTTATCATATAGTTGCAATATAGTTATCATATAGTTGCAATATAGTTATCATATAGTTGCAATATAGTTATCATATAGTTGCAATATAGTTATCATATAGCTGTGCAATATAGTTATCATATAGTTGCAATATAGTTATCATATAGTCATGTTACATATAGTCTTACTATATTCATAGTTATCTATAGTCAATATAGTTATCATATAGTTGCAATATAGTTATCATATAGTTGCAATATAGTTATCATATAGTTGCAATATAGTTATCATATAGTTGCAATATAGTTATCATATAGTTGCAATATAGTTATCATATAGTTGCAATATAGTTATCATATAGTTGCAATATAGTTATCATATAGTTGCAATATAGTTATCATATAGTTGCAATATAGTTATCATATAGTTGCATATATTATCATAGTGCAATATAGTTACTATAAGTTGCAATATAGTTATCATATAGTTGCAATATAGTTATCATATAGTTGCAATATAGTTTTTCTGCGACACTTTTTATTCACTAGGGTAGCTTCCTAAGCCCTACCTCAGTCGCCTCTTACAGCATGCCTTGTACGCTAAAGTGCTACTATCCTCCCCCTCCCTACGTATCCCCCTCCCTTACGAACCTCGGCGTGACAGGGCGCATTGAGAATAATTTGTGATATAGGATAAATGACCTTCATTTCCTAAAATGATATCTTTATCTGGCATATCAAGAAGTCAATGCTATCTTTATCTGGCATATCAAGAAGTCAATGATATCTTTATCTGGCATATCAAGAAGTCAATGATATCTTTATCTGGCATATCAAGAAGTCAATGATATCTTTATCTGGCATATCAAGAAGTCAATGATATCTTTATCTGGCATATCAAGAAGTCAATGCTATCTTTATCTGGCATATCAAGAAGTCAATGATATCTTTATCTGGCATATCAAGAAGTCAATGATATCTTTATCTGGCATATCAAGAAGTCAATGATATCTTTATCTGGCATATCAAGAAGTCAATGATATCTTTATCTGGCATATCAAGAAGTCAATGATATCTTTATCTGGCATATCAAAAAGTCAATAATATCTTTATCTGGCATATCAAGAAGTCAATGATATCTTTATTTGGCATATCAAGAAGTCAATGATATCTTTATCTGGCATATCAAGAAGTCAATGATATCTTTATCTGGCATATCAAGAAGTCAATGATATCTTTATCTGGCATATCAAGAAGTCAATGATATCTTTATCTGGCATATCAAGAAGTCAATGATATCTTTATCTGGCATATCAAGAAGTCAATGATATCTTTATCTGACATATCAAGAAGTCAATGATATCTTTATCTGGCATATCAAGAAGTCAATTATATCTTTATCTGGCATATCAAGAAGTCAATGATATCTTTATCTGGCATATCAAGAAGTCAATGATATCTTTATCTGACATATCAAGAAGTCAATGATATCTTTATCTGGCATATCAAGAAGTCAATGAACATAAATAAGGAATAGAGTCTACACACAAATAATGTCTTATTCTCTTCCACCATTTACTTCTTTATAGAGAGGGGCGGCGTAGTGATCGTGTGTGTGCTTGTTTTAAAGCACGTTCTAAGATGATATTCATTTTTGAAAGGCTGTTCTTAATTTCGTCGCCGCCCGAGTGGTTACCGGGGCCCAAATTTGGGGTGTAAAGAATAGAACCACTGTTACCTGCCACGCATGTCGTAAGAGGCGACCACGGAGGTTTGGCTGAAATCGGATGCACGTGTCCTAAATGTGTGGAAGTCTATTCGTTTAGGGGCCTACCCTGTGCAAAGTATACACGTTCTTGGCAAAGATTAAACATATCACAAAGAGTGATTAAAATTGGTCGTAAAGAACGAACGCAAAGAAGAAGAAGAATTCCGTCGCTCCATCTTTTGCGTGATCTTCCTCTTGCTTTGTACACGTTATTCTTGTTTCTGTGTGGCTCTCTGTGGTAGGCGACACTAGGGCATTCTTGTCAGGTGTCCAAACCATCTGTTGTTCTTTTATGAATTGCATGACTGGTTTCACATCCAGTCTTCTTCTGATTTCTTCATTTCTAATTTTGTCTCTTATTGTCACACCTGCAGCTCTTCTAAGACACCTCATCTCTGTCGTTATGATTTTCCACTCAGCAGCTGCTGTTGTGGCATATTTCAAAAATACTCCAATACTACATAAAGAAGTATAATTAGATACAGTACAAGAATAAAAAGAAAAGTATGCAGAGAAATCTAAAAAAAAACCATAAACAACGATATTAAGGTCCATGCCTTCTGCTTCCGCATTCTAGTTATCTAGGTCAAGGTTAGTAAACATTGAGAGATTTGTACAATAATTCAGAAACTCTGGAAACACGAAAAGAAGGTGGTGCGATATCGTAGAATAACTCCTGATAATTTTAATGGCACAAGACAACAGAGCAGAGACACCTCAGACTTGACAAGGGGAGAGAATGACTCACAAATTGGACAAGTGCCTGCAATGCTAAAAAAAATATCAATACCTGAGGATATTTTCTAGAACCGGTTATCATCAATCTGTTAAGTTTGTATCAACATTTGTATTCAAATATGCACATCACCTCATTCTGGTATCTCCAATCTGTAGGCGGCAGAACGGTAACAATGGAAATTATTTATGTAAACTTTATTTGTCGAACCCGACACGAAGAGGCTTTAGATGAAAATATATTTGCATGTGAAATATTAAAGAACACTTAAAATTGAATGAGGGGATGATGATGTGGCGTATTTAAGTGGGCGAATGATGACGTGGCGTATTTAAGTGAGCGAATTATGACGTGGCGTATTTAATGTGTTAGCTCTCTAAACAAATAAATGTGTATGTGTCCATATTATATCGTCTGTTTGTGTCCTATGTCTTCTTCTTCTTCTTCTTGTCTTCCATTGTACTTGAGTGAAGTGTTAGGGAAGACGTAGGGATCTTATGTGGACTTGTATAATGCACTTGTAAGTTGGTATTCATTTCTCTAACAGACACTTGCATAGATTAAGATTAAGTCAAACAAATCTCTATGGAGGTATATGTGGTGCAGATGTTAGGTGCTTGCTTCTCGTTCCGAAGGTATCGGTTTCGCTCCCTCATGGAACCATCAGAATTTGTTTCCCAAGATCCCTGATCTCAGTGTAGATGATCGTGTTTGAACTACTAGGGGTTCTTTTACGTGCTTAAATTGAACACGAGGCCTACGTTTTATCATCCGTCTCCGATAGGACTAGGAACTCGACCTCACCTACAATGAGATCAGAGATCTTTGTTAAAATATCCAGATAGCTTCAGAAGGGAGCGAACCAGGTAATCTTTTCACAAGAGACGAGCAAATAAACTCTAGGCCACACAGAGATACCATCGACCAGCTATGAATTTAGGCGTAGTCATAGCGCCAGATATGGTACCTCTGGCTGATTTGTTTGAGCGTGAAAGCTTGCTTTCATTAACACCAGCCGCCCATGTGGTGCCGGGGGCCTGAAAAGGAAGCAAAGAATAGTTCCACTGCGACCTACAATGCATGTCGTAAGAGGCGACTGATGTTACACCTAGGGAATCTACCCTAGTAAATAAAAAGCTACGCAGAAACTGGGCTACTTGTCGGCGCATAACTGGTACAGCGTACCATCGCTCTTATCTCAGATCACATACAAATCACACAGAGTGGTTAACAAGTGGTCGATATGGAGTGTTCGAAGAAAAAAAAAGAAGAAGAATTCATACCAGCACCCCCTTCTCGTCATTCAGGCAAACCTTACTCAGACTGTAGAAGTACTTGTAATTTAGACCCCTAAGTAAACTATCAGTGGACCTGTAGTCAGTCAGCGTTACTGTTCACACCAAGAAGTTTTTGTACAAGCTGGCTTCGAATCTCTCACTTTCCACGACACGTTGTCGCTAGCGCAGCATATTATGAACTCCTCTATCCTCTCTGCGACCCCTCTCTGCGACCCCTTCTCTGCGACCCCTCTATGCGACCCCTTTCTGCGACCCCTCTCTGCGACCCCTCTCTGCAACCCCTCTCTGCGACCCCTCTCTGCGACACCTCTCTGCAACCCTCTTTTCGACCCTCTCGGCGACCCTCTCTACGACCCCTCTGCGACCCTTTCTGCGACCCTTTTCTGCGACCCCTTTCGGCGACCCTCTCGAGGATTGAGTTAAATTTCTTTATTTTCATTGTAACATACGATTCACATACGATTCTATGTAACATACGATTCTATGTAACATACGATTCTATGTAACATACGATTCCATGTAACATACGATTCTATGTAACATACGATTCTATGTAACATACGATTCTATGTAACATACGATTCCATGTAACATACGATTCCATGTAACATACGATTCCATGTAACATACGATTCTATGTAACATACGATTCTATGTAACATACGATTCTATGTAACATACGATTCTATGTAACATACGATTCCATGTAACATACGATTCTATGTAACATACGATTCCATGTAACATACGATTCCATGTAACATACGATTCCATGTAACATACGATTCCATGTAACATACGATTCCATGTAACATACGATTCCATGTAACATACGATTCCATGTAACATACGATTCCATGTAACATACGATTCCATGTAACATACGATTCCATGTAACATACGATTCTATGTAACATACGATTCTATGTAACACGTGATGCAAAGATTGTCAACATAAGAACGGTATACCCGGTTTCACTAAACAATAATTACATATACTTGTCCATGGCCCCGGGCAACATATGGCCGACTAGCTCAGACGGAAAAAACAGAATTCCTGTTTAATGTGGGCTGGTTTTTGTATGTGTTTGATAGGACACTGTAAGGTTTTCTGCAATTTTACACAATTAACGAGTCCATGGTTGTTTATTGAAGAAAAATATTCTTCTTCTTTGCGTTCGTTCTTTACGACCAATTTTAATCACTCTTTGTGATATGTTTGATCTTTGCCAAGAACATGTATACGTTGCACATTTGTTTGGTAGGCCCCTAAATGCAGAGACTTCTACCCGTTTAGAAAACATGCATCCGGTTTCAGCCAAACCTCCTTAGCCGCCTCTTACGACATGCGTGGCAGGTAACAGTGGTTTAATTCTTTACACCCCAAATTTGGGCCTCGGTAACCACTCGGACGATGAACAATGTTAATACTACTGATATTCCTTAGTGTTAAACTTAATTTGTAACATAATACAACCTTGATGTTGTGTTGTTTTTAACATGAATTTATTTGTCTGTGTCAAACAATATTGGAATGTGAGGTCACGCGACGATTGTGGCCTTATTTCTAAGAAGTTTTACCCGAGTTCGCCGGCCTTATGTTTTTGGAGACCACGACTTGTCATACAAACTTGTCTGACCTCTCATTAATTGTAACACCTGCAAGGCTGCAGACTGTCGATGAATGTAAGAAAATATATTCTGGTAGCGCCCATAGATGTCATCTTCACATACCGATGTAGATATTGTATCGTTGGTAACAGGAGATGTGGAAACAGGAGCTGTGGAAACGTGCGGTAGAAACAGGGGCATGAAAACGAGAGTGGGGGAGACAGAAGCTATTGAAACAGGAGCTGTGGAAACTGGAGCGGTGGAAACAGAAGCGGTGGAAACAGGAGCTGTGAAAACAGGAGCTGTGGAAACATGAGCGGTGGAAACAGAAGCGGTGGAAACAAGAGCTGTGAAAACAGGAGCTGTGGAAACAGGAGCGGTGGAAACAAGAGCTGTGAAAACAGGAGCTGTGGAAACAGGAGAGAAGCGAGAAAAGAACGTAATAATTGCCATTTAAAAATGGTAGTTTAACTTCCCAAACGTAAAAAAACTGGCTAATTGAACAATTAGTAAACATAAAGAAAACAGCGATATAATGGACCATCGCGAAACGAGACAAGACATGTTGCAGAATTATTCTATCAAAATATCAAACTTCAGTGTGGAGATGGTACTTGATCCTTTCTGATATAGACAGAAGAGAAGAAATGTTGGAGATATATTACATACAATCTTCAATGGGGAGATGACACTTGATCTCCATTTATAAACTAGACCCAGTCTACGTAAATCATCATATTATATATTTTCTCTTTATCACGTAGTTGATAGATAAGGCTTTCACAGGTGAGCAATACTGCTTGTTGATAGATAAGGCATTTACAGGTGAGCAATACTGCCTGTTGATAGATAAGGCATTTACAGGTGATCAATACTGCTTGTTGATCCACAAGGCAGTCACAGGTGAGCAATACTGCCTGTTGATACGCAAGGCTTTCACAGGTGATCAATACTGCCTGTTGATACGCAAGGCTTTCACAGGTGATCAATACTGCCTGTTGATACTCAAGGCTTTCACAGGTGAGCAATACTGCCTGTTGATACGCAAGGCTTTCACAGGTGATCAATACTGCCTGTTGATCCACAAGGCAGTCACAATTGAACCCGTCTGCTATTTTTCTCATCATCATCAGGTGCCTTCTTCACATCGAAGGTTGGCTGCAAGGAATCTCCAGCATCCTCTGTCTTTCGTCTTGGTGTTGCACACTGCCAGACTGTAACATGTCCATTTCTTAAAGTTTCCTCCCACTTATCTCTCGGTCTTCCTCTTGCTCTTCTCCCCTTCAACTTTCCCCTCTAGTAAATGTTTTATCATGGTGTCATGTCTTTTATGTGCCCAAAATACTTTACTTGTCTGAATTTTATTTCTCTTAATAATTGTTTCTTCATGACTAGTTTTCCTAAAACTTGTTTATTTGTCTGTTTTTCTGTCCATGAAACTCTGCCTATTCTTCTATATATCCACATCTCAAATGCATCAATTCTGTCTTCTAACTGCTTGTTCATTGTCCATGTTTCCGAGCCATACATTAATATAGGATATATATAGCATTTGATCATTCTCATGTTTAGCCTGTTTGTAATTTGTTTGGTCATTGTTCTAAACATGGAATACCATGCCCTTCCCCCGCCCGTGTGTTGCCTAGATCCGCAAGGGGAGCAAAACATAGTAACACTGCGACCTACAAGGCATGTTAAGAGGTGATTGAGGTAGTGGTGTAGGGAAGCCAAGTAAATAAAAAGCGTCGCAGAAATCTGATGTGTTGGCCCACTTAATTGTAAACACATAACCCTCACAACGTACAATCGCTTTTAGGCTCAGATCATATACATATCACAAAGAGTGATTGAACAAGTTTCCAATAAGGAGCGTTCAAAGAAAAAGAAGATGCCCTTTCCCAATGTTTTATTTCCTTTCCGCCATTGACCATCGACCACAAGAAGACAAGCCGCGATAGCGTAGATATTAGTGTACTTGCTTCTTATACGCTTGGTTCTGGTTGATTTCTACAATGGAAGTGCAAGTTTTGTTCTGACAGCAACGGCTCTTCTCAGGACGACCCAGCTTGAATTCGGTACAAGAAAACCAAGGGGAAGTAAATGTGACCGGTGTAATGTTGACTACATAATCCATCATATACCGATGGTCAATGAAAAATAATGACAGTATTCCTCATGGTTTGCATACTTCATGGTTTGCATACTTCATGGTTTGTATACTTCATGGTTTGTATACTTCATGGTTTGCATACTTCATGGTTTGCATACTTCATGGTTTGCATACTTCATGGTTTTGCATACTTCATGGTTTGCATACTTCATGGTTTGCATACTTCATGGTTTGCATACTTCATGTTTTGCATACTTCATGGTTTGCATGCTTCATGGTTTGCATACTTCATGGTTTGCATACTTCATGGTTTTGCATACTTCATGGTTTGCATACTTCATGGTTTGCATACTTCATGGTTTGCATACTTCATGGTTTGCATACTTCATGGTTTGCATACTTCATGGTTTGCATACTTCATGGTTTGCATACTTCATGGTTTGCATACTTCATGGTTTGCATACTTCATGTTTTGCATACTTCATGGTTTGCATACTTCATGGTTTGCATACTTCATGGTTTTGCATACTTCATGGTTTGCATACTTCATGGTTTGCATACTTCATGGTTTGCATACTTCATGGTTTGCATACTTCATGGTTTGCATACTTCATGGTTTGCATACTTCATGGTTTGCATACTTCATGGTTTGCATACTTCATGGTTTGCAACTCATGGTCTTCAACTCATGGTTTGCATACTTCATGGTTTGCATACTTCATGGTTTGCATACTTCATGGTTTGCATACTTCATGGTTTTGCATACTTCATGGTTTGCATACTTCATGGTTTGCATACTTCATGGTTTGCATACTTCATGGTTTGCATACTTCATGGTTTGCATACTTCATGGTTTGCATACTTCATGGTTTGCATACTTCATGGTTTGCATACTTCATGGTTTGCATACTTCATGGTTTGCATACTTCATGGTTTGCATACTTCATGGTTTGCATACTTCATGGTTTGCATACTTCATGGTTTGCATACATGTTCAACTCATGGTTTGCATACTTCATGGTTTGCATACTTCTCATGGTTTGCATACTTCATGGTTTGCATACTTCATGGTTTGCATACTTCATGGTTTGCATACTTCATGGTTTTGCATACTTCATGGTTTGCATACTTCATGGTTTGCATACTTCATGGTTTGCATACTTCATGGTTTGCATACTTCATGGTTTGCATACTTCATGGTTTGCATACTTCATGGTTTGCATACTTCATGGTTTGCATACTTCATGGTTTGCATACTTCATGGTTTTGCATACTTCATGGTTTGCATACTTCATGGTTTGCATACTTCATGGTTTGCATACTTCATGGTTTGAAATAGGGATCTTTCACTTTTTTTTAAAATGGAGCATACAGGACAATTACTTCCAGTATGAGGATGCTGGTTGATATCGTTACTGCTGCCATCCATAGGATCTCAGTGACTTCGTTTACTGGGGCCGTTGTTATTGCTGACTGTAAGTCGATGTTGCGAAAGATCCAGAATTGCAGGTTGAGGTATGAGTGGATGTCGCGAATAGAGTTTTCCAACTTGGATCTACTATCCTGGGCATGCAGGTGTTCTCTCTCTTTCGATCCCCGCTTAGACTGATGTACCAGATTTTATCATGAATTCTGCTGTTTTTTAGGATTTCGTCCTCCGTACAGCTTCTCATTGAACTCGTTATTTTGGGGCCAGGTTTCGTTTCTCAGGCGTGCTAGCAGTTTGTTT
>CM036767.1:6466426-6696426 GCA_020796225.1 Arion vulgaris
ATGTAGCGTTGGAAGAAGAAGAAGAAAAACTCGCTTCGTAGTCTAGTAGTTCGGATTCAACTCTGCAGTGGTGTGGAATTTTTCCCGACCGTAACGATTCTCAGGATGACCCAGCCTCAAATGGGTACCAGGAAAATCACTAGGAAGTATAGACGGCCTGCGTGATGTTGACCACATCATCCATCGCAGTGGCGGCTCGTGATCATCTTTGTTGGTGGGGCCAGACATTTTTCCCGGATAAATAATGGTTTTTGGTTGCTATATTTTAATTTATAAAATAATAAATATAAGTTACATATTATTTTTGGTGGGGCCCGGCCCCACTGGCCCATAATGACGAGCCGTCACTGATCCATCGTATGCCGACGGTCAATGATAAAATACGGGCCTAGCATTGTATTACTGTATATACCACTTGGTATCAAAAGGTTCTAAATAAAGACAAGACTAATAATATTTACTTCGTTCATATTCATACATAGGAATACATTAGTTGGCGATCTCCTAGCCCGTCTGCCCTGTGTGTTAGTAGCGCGTTGGACTACGGGTGACTATCCCTCTGTGTGTGCGGGTTAAATTCCGCGGGATGGCAGAAAAAGCCACAGATTCCCCAGATTTACGGTGTTCGTGGCACCGAACCGAAGGGTTATGATGTCCATGGCACCGAGCCGAAGAGCTGAAAAGCTCAATGCTTCTGGATCGGAAAAAAAGTTGATCCCCTTAACACCGGCGAAGATTCCAAAATTAACATGTTCTTTTTATCAATTGTCATCGCTCTTGATTCTGTCCTATTTTGCTATACATGTACTATCTTATATAAAATATATCAATAAATATTCCGTAGTCTTGTCAGATCTTTGGTTATGTAACGCCTTTTTCATCACATTTCTATCATCCTATTGGGCGTCAGTGACTTAACTATAGATGAGAACAAAGAGTTTTCTTTTGCAAGAACCCACAGAGGAAGCAACGGAAGCGAAGAATATAATCAACAGTGTAAAGGTATTAAGAGCTTCCGAAAAAACAAATAGACAAACACAGTATTCGAACCACTTAACCTTATTTCTTACGACACCCATCGCCTAGCCTAGCAATACATGCGTCCTTACGACATCCATCGCCTAGCCTAGCAATATGAGCGTTCTTACGACATCCATCGCCTAGCCTAGCAATACAGGCGTCCTTACGACATCCATCGCCTAGCCTAGCAATATGAGCGTTCTTACGACACCCATCGCCTAGCCTAGCAATACAGGCGTCCTTACGACATCCATCGCCTAGCCTAGCAATACAGGCGTCCTTACGACATCCATCGCCTAGCCTAGCAATACAGGCGTCCTTACGACATCCATCGCCTAGCCTAGCAATACAGGCGTCCTTACGAACACAACCAGCGAGTGAATGGCTTAGTTATAGTGAACTTAATCACAACCAGCGAGTGAATGGCTTAGTTATAGTGAGCTTAATCACAACCAGCGAGTGAATGGCTTAGTTATAGTGAGCTTAATCACAACCAGCGAGTGAATGGCTTAGCTATAGTGAACTTAATCGCAACCAGCGAGTGAATGGCTTAGCTATAGTGAACTTAATCCCAACCAGCGAGTGAATGGCTTAGCTATAGTGAACTTAATCACAACCAGCGAGTGAATGGCTTAGCTATAGTGAACTTAATCCCAACCAGCGAGTGAATGGCTTAGTTATAGTGAGCTTAATCACAACCAGCGAGTGAATGGCTTAGTTATAGTGAGCTTAATCACAACCAGCGAGTGAATGGCTTAGCTATAGTGAACTTAATCCCAACCAGCGAGTGAATGGCTTAGCTATAGTGAACTTAATCCCAACCAGCGAGTGAATGGCTTAGCTATAGTGAACTTAATCACAACCAGCGAGTGAATGGCTTAGCTATAGTGAGCTTAATCACAACCCAAGACTACCTGGTTCAAACTGCGCGGTGGGCAGTTTGGGAGCATATTTGTTTCAGTGGATTTTAAGAACGTTAAAAATGGACATCACCGTTCATAAAGTAATGATAAACCTCTGAACGTATAAGTGGTGCCTAGAAAAATCAACTACTGGTTTACTGTGGCTGATGGTGACGTTCTGTAAAGGACATGCCACGATTTTCACTTCAGTATGCAGGAGGTAGAAGGGTCAATTACTCTCTTCCCGTGGTTAACGTCGTGTATCGGATTGAACCCACAACCAATCTGTATCCGAGTTGATATCAGTTCGTGCTCTACCACTGAGATCTACATGGGTTAAGAAAGAGATCGGAGCACACATGGTTACTCACCGAAGTGTAATGATGATGATTCTACCAATCAATCAAAATACGTAACATAGAGTAATGCAACTTTGAGTACATGCAACTTTGAGTGCATGCAACTTTGAGTACATGCAACTTTGAGTACATGCAACTTTGAGTACATGCAACTTTGAGTACATACATGCAACTTAGAGCAAGACAAACCCTTTGAAACATCACATGCACATGCTCGTCACGGCAATATCAGACACCCTGGGTATCACGATGGCGAGAGAGAGATAGAGAGAGAAAAAGAGAGAGATAGATAGAGAGAGAGAGAGATACCCTGGATATCACGATGGCGAGAGAGAGACACTCTGGATATCGCGAGAGAGAGAAACAGAGAGAGAGAGAGAAACAGAGAGAGAGCGAGAGAGAGAGAGAAAGAAAGAACCTGGGAATGATATTAGTACAAGACTATCTTTGTTACTGACCGTGTTCCGTTCTCAAACAGATAACATGTACGGGTTCCACTTTGATGTTCTTGAAAGATAAGCAGAACATGACGATCGTTTGTTACTTCCTGACATCCAACACATATTCTCAAAGAAAACTGTGTATATGATCTCGTATTTTTAGTTTGTGAAGGAAGGCTTCTGGAAGTTTGTACGTTCTAGAGGCGTTTGTGATGTGGTGGTGTTGTAAAGGTTGTAGTTTGTGATGGTGGTGATATAGGTAATGCTTTAGTTGGGAATATTGGTTGTATAATTATTGTTGTGGTTGGTGATGGTGCTAGTAATGTTATAGTTGAGGATGGCGGTATTAGTATTGTTGTAGTTGGTGATTGTAGGATTTTTAGTAATGTTGTAGTTGGTAATGGTAGTATTGTAGTAATGTTGTAGTTTATGATGGTAGTAGTATTGTGGTTAGTGATGGCGGTTGTATTACTAATGTTGTAGCTGGTGATGACTGTGGTATCATAAGTCAGTATTTCAGTAAAGAAAAAAGGGCTCCTCTAAATCTAACTGTACCATCAGTATGTCTCTAGATTATTGCTCTAAAGTAAGGCTACAGGCTCTAAGATGAGGGGCACTACGGAGGTTACCAGATCTAAGATAAGGGGCACTACGGAGGTTATCAGATCTAAGATAAGGGGCACTACGGAGGTTATCTAAGATAAGGGGCACTACGGAGGTTACCAGATCTAAGATAAGGGGCACTACGGAGGTTACCAGATCTAAGATAAGGGGCACTACGGAGGTTACCAGATCTAAGATAAGGGGCACTACGGAGGTTACCAGATCTAAGATAAGGGGCGCTACGAAGTCCACCAGATCTAAGATAAGGGGCACTACGGAGGTTTCCAGATCTAAGATAAGGGGCACTATGGAGGTTACCAGATCCAAGATAAGGGGCACTACTGAGGTTACCAGATCTAAGATAAGGGGCACTACGGAGGTCACTAGATCTAAGATGAGGGACACTACGGAGGTCAAAGGCTCTAAGATGAGGGGCACTATGGAGGTCAAAGGCTCTAAGATTAGGGCACTACGGAGGCCAAAGGCTCTAATATGAGGGGCACTACGGAGGCCAAAGACTCTAATATGAGGGGCACTATGGAGGCCAAAGGCTCTAAGATGAGGGGCACTAAGGCGGACAAAGGCTCTAAGATGAGGGGCACTACGGAGGTCAAAGGCTCTAAGATGAGGGGCACTACGGAAACCACTAGATCTATGATAAGGGGCACTACGGATATAACCAGCTATAAGATAAGGGGCACTACGGATGCCACATAAATTTAAAAAAAACCACAATGTTGTTTATTGGTTACCACTTTTACTTATTGTTTTAGTGGTTGAGGTTGTGAGGGGAACGGGAGGTTAATGAATTTGTGAAAACGAGTATGAAAAACTTTGTTAAAAAAACATTGATGCTGTTACTAGTTGCAACAGCTTGATAACCACTGTAATATGGTGGTACAGATTTCAACAGTTTGGTAACCCCTGTCTTTGATGACATATAACTCATACCTTCTCTTCACCGTCTATTGTTGCATAGGTACACGCCAACGTAAACGTAGAAGCAAATTGTTTTTAACAAGTTTTCAAATCTCATTTAGGATTGGAATGTTAAATTATATTAAAGAATGCACACAATAGTGACTTTACTACAGGTAAACACAGCTTTTATTTTAAACAGTACATTCTCAGGTAAGGCACCACCTGAACAAAAGTATCTTTTGTTTCCTCTTTTGTGGAAATGTGAAAAAGAACATCATTGAAAACATCAAGAAAGAAAGTCAAACTTACTCCATGCTTAACAAAATCTGAAAAACCAAATGATTAAATATGAAAAATTACTTAAAATATATAGAAACAACGTTCTGTGAGTTATCAGTTACTACTGCCTTGTAGTTAGATTGGGGACAATCAAAGTCTAGCTGAGCAAACCGTACACAAAACTGGACGGTAGGAAAACCAAGTAATCCAAAAGAAGACAGATAACCTGGACAGATGACGCTCAACAACCCGGGAGGGTGGGTTGTCTAAGGGTCGCTACCCTGAAAGAAAATAGCAACCTGCTGCCTTGCAGGTAGGCTGGGAACAGCCAACGGTTGACGGAGAGCGAACCCAGTCAGTAAACGCTGGATGAAACCGGACACGACACCGAAGGATAAGCACTAGAGCTCCACATGGCGCTGAACGATGTGACGTAAAATTACGTTCTTGGCAAAGGTCGTAAGGTTATATATCACAATTAGAATGATACAAATTGCCAAAAAGAACGATCGTAAGAGAGAGAGAGAGTTATCAGTTATATGAGAACTGCCATCATATCACTCCGGACACGCCCATAGGGGCACCGATCTTCTTCTTAACAAATCCAGCAGCGTCCAGTGGCCCAACACGCCGTTTTGATTTTGATTAATTAATCACTTTGCATATTGTGTATAAGAGAGGTCTACCTAAGGAGACCCTGAGACGAACTTTGCTGAGAGAGGCAGGAAATGTCGGTCTCAGTTTCATGGAGGAGATTGAGCGGGTTGCCCAGGATAGAGCGGTATGGAGAAATGACTTGCAGGCCCTATGTAACGTATAACGGTACGAGAGGACTTATTATTATATTTGGTATGTCGTTCTTTTCAGGCTACACCAATACCGACACCCATCTCTCTCAATTTGGTCTGCGAGAGGGGATTCACAACCCTGACACTCCTCTGTTCGGAAAGACTCACTCAATGCGTTAAGAATGTCATTTCTAACCTTTGCAGCTCCGTCTGATATTGTTCCATGCCAACCAATCTATCAGCTCGTTAATTACCATTAACTCCTGCGTGCCCAGGGACAAAAATGATGGTGATTTCTCTGATCCCTGTCTGTACCAGTACCTCCCCACCCAGTTTCGTCTCACCATTCCTGTTTTGTTCTGTAATGTTATAATACAGTAGTGAATGCTGGGAAATGAATGACGTCATACGCAAGATGGAGACATTCCAACATACACGTTTGTGTAGAATCCATGTGAGCGTCTGTTGCTCAAGCGATAGTGAGCTCGATCACGAACCTAAGCGTACCTGGTTCAAACCCCACGGTGGGCATGTTTAGAAGCAAATTCGTTTCCGTGGGATTTGTTTTTACAAAAATGTAAAAATAGACCACACCGTTTAGAAATCAATGGCAAACTACTGAATGTATAAGTGGTGCCTAGAAAATCAACGACTTGTTTACTGTGGTTGATGGCTAACGTCCTTTAGGATGTGCCACGATTTTCAGAATCCTGCAAATATTCTCATCAAATACAGTTAGTAGCAAATAAAGAGTTTGTCAAACGGACAAATTATTCATCGTTGGAGACATTCAAAAACAACGAAGATGGAAAACAACATTACGCAAACGCTGCAAACGTTTTTGAAATGAGAGGAATAAACTTGTAGACAAAAGAGATTTAGAACTGAGCTTGTAGACAAAAGAGATTTAGAACTGAGCTTGTAGACAAAAGAGATTTAGAACTGAGCTTGTAGACAAAAGAGATTTAGAACTGAGCTTCTAGACAAAAGAGACAGGAATGAGATTGTAGACAAAAGAGACTTAGAGATAAGCTTGTAGACAAAAGAGAGATAAGATTGTAGACAAAAGAGACTTAGAGATAAGCTTGTAGACAAAAGAGACTTAGAGATAAGCTTGTAGACAAAAGAGACTTAGAGATAAGCTTGTAGACAAAAGAGACTTAGAGATAAGCTTGTAGACAAAAGAGACTTAGAGATAAGATTGTAGACAAAAGAGACTTAGAGATAAGATTGTAGACAAAAGAGAGATAAGATTGTAGACAAAAGAGACTTAGAGATAAGATTGTAGACAAAAGAGACTTAGAGATAAGCTTGTAGACAAAAGAGACTTAGAGATAAGCTTGTAGACAAAAGAGACTTAGAGATAAGCTTGTAGACAAAAGAGACTTAGAGATAAGATTGTAGACAAAAGAGACTTAGAGATAAGATTGTAGACAAAAGAGACTTAGAGATAAGCTTGTAGACAAAAGAGAGATAAGATTGTAGACAAAAGAGACTTAGAGATACGCTTGTAGACAAAAGAGACTTAGAGATAAGCTTGTAGACAAAAGAGAGATAAGATTGTAGACAAAAGAGACTTAGAGATAAGCTTGTAGACAAAAGAGACTTAGAGATAAGCTTGTAGACAAAAGAGACTTAGAGATAAGCTTGTAGACAAAAGAGACTTAGAGATAAGCTTGTAGACAAAAGAGACTTAGAGATAAGCTTGTAGACAAAAGAGACTTAGAGATAAGATTGTAGACAAAAGAGACTTAGAGATAAGCTTGTAGACAAAAGAGACTTAGAGATAAGCTTGTAGACAAAAGAGACTTAGAGATAAGCTTGTAGACAAAAGAGACTTAGAGATAAGCTTGTAGACAAAATAGACAGGAATGAGCTTGTAGACAAAATAGACTTAGGGATGAGCTTGTAGACAAAAGAGACAAGCGCAGACTCAGATTACAATAAGTGATACACTTGACAATCGATCGTTTGTAATCACCAAAAAAGACCATATATATATTTATTTATCTACTTCTTCTGTGCTCAAATCCTGTTTTGTTTCACAGCGTCAGGATAACAAGAGATTTCTAGAACGGGCTTTTGTGTGCGCATCATAAACAGTGTCTTTCGTCGTCTCTGTTATCTCAGAGGTCCATATTTTGCGTGGGCGAACTTTTGCTTTGTTTCCACTGTACCAAAGTAGCATTTCTCTTTGAGGTGCGCTGTCTGTTGGTAATCTGCTTATGTGGTGGAACCATTTAATTTGTTGGTTCTTGATCAAGTTCAGTACTGATGTTGTACCCACTTTTTCCTGATGTCTTCATTTCTAAACCGTTCTCGTCTTGATACTCCCAGCATTCTATTAACCCCGACTTCCTGAGTTCGAATCACGATGCGGACAGTTTGGTTGCAAATTGTCTCGCCTGGATTTTTCAAAGGATGATGACATCACCCGTTCAGAAAACAATGGCAAACTACTGAACGTAATAATGTCTAGAAAAATCACAAACAGCATTAAAAGCTGGGGTTGATTCGCAAAGTCCTGTGAAGGATATGCAATTAACTAGCTGACAGATAACACTTATGACAGTCATGTTACCTGAAATGTTATCTCTATTCCTAGGAATTCACATCTGCAGGAAAAGAAGCTGCAAGATCAATAGAACCAGAGAAAGAAGGACACAGTGGGGTCAGTTCTAGCTTCGATGTAGGTATTATTCTGTGTGAGAAATATAGTGATTGGTCGCAGTGGTCACCATGCAGTCGGAAATGTGAGCAGACACGTGTCCGAGAATGTCGGGTACCAGAAGAATGTGGAAGTAGCTGGATCAAGGAAAAGAGGACGTGCATGAGAGACAAGGAAGCATGTTCACCGTTGTCATATAAGGTAAGCAAGATGTGTCCATTGTTAGAGATAAGAAGGGGTGTGATTTTGTCTAAAATGAGATATACTCATAGAAAGTAAATTCAATGCATTTGAAAATAGATGTCTGCCAAAAATAATGAACATAAAATGGGACGAATTCAAATGTGATGAAATCAGTGAAATATCTGGTCAACCACTAGTCTTATCTTATCTTATCTTAACCACATTTGTCGTGAAGCGACGTGGGGAGAGTTAGTTTTCTATCTTGGACCAGGCTTGTTGCGCTTGACGTTGTCAGTCCATGCTTTCGCAGGGACTCTGAGATGTTATCTATCCATCGTGTTCTTGGCCTGCCTCGTGCTCTACGCCCCGAGTGTTGATTATTGTAGGCACGTGATGGTAGTTAATGTGGTTCCATTCTCATTAGATGGCCGGACCACTTGAATCTTTGCTTCTCGATGTACTGTATGCATGATATAGTACCAACGATGCTTCTGATATTCTCGTTTCTCACTCTATCTCGCCTTGTAACGTTGACAGCTTTTCATAGACATCTCATTTCACATGTTGTAATCTTTCTTTCTTGTGTCTTAGTCAGGATCCATGTTTGGCATTGATAACCACTAGTAACAACTGTTATAAGAAGGAGAAGATGGAGATATGTTGGACACACCTTGAGAAGAAATGATCAAATAATACCAAAGCTGGCACTGAAGTGAGAAGCAAAGGGTTCAAGAAAGAGATGACACCTAGGAAAACCCTGAAACAAACTTTGCTGAGAGAGGCAAAAATATCGATCATAGTTCCATGGGGGAGATTGAGTAAGTTGCCCAGGACAGAGCGGTATGGAGAAAATACTTGCAGGCCCTATGTAACATATATTGGTAGGAGAGGAATATATAAAATAACCACATGGTTAGTGATGTTTTAAATATTATAAAGATTTTAGTCAGAACATAGGTTTTAGCTAAAATAGATGGAAACTGCTGTAAAACTAAGTAGAATGGCGAAACATGTCATAACAAATTACTGTAGTTTTACAAAAATAATGACAATACACAGCAACGTTTCGACTAAAAGGCCTTTATCAAGCAAACGATACAACACAAGTGACGAATGTCACAGAACACCACATATAGACTTTACAAAGATATTACAACGGTTGAACATGATTGAAAATATGTGACTAAAAACGAATAACGAAATAAATACAGAAAAACTGCCAGTGGAGAAATAAGAGAAACAATACAAAAATCAAGTATATATATGACTCATATACATTTAACCCTTTCGCTGCTACATACTTTCTGAAGGTTGAGCTAATAATAGCTACTCTTTGTTTCTAGGTCATAAACGAGAATGTACGCCTATAGCAGTGACAGTAGCAATGTATAACGTATTAACACGTCTTTAGCCCACAGAGGAGAGATAATAACAGACGTGTTAATGCGTCTTTAGAAGTGAATGGGGAAAACGTATATATACGTCCTTAGCAGCTAAAGGGTTAACACAGTGGTGGCTCATCATTAAGGGCCTACGGGGCAGGGTCCCACCAAAATTAATGTGCAATGTGTATTTTTTAAAATAAATTTCAATATAACCTAATACAAAAACAAATTTTTCCGAAAATGTTTGTCTGGCCCCACCAACAAAAATTATCACGAGCCGCCACTGATTTAACATATACACATATAACATATACAGCATGAGAAGAGAAAGTATTAAGAAACATAGCAATGTAGAGCGTTGAGTACATGAGGTTTTAAATATTATAAATATTTTAGCCAGAACATGCGTTTTTAACCTTAGCCAGAACGTGAGATTTTAACCTTAGCCAGAACGTGAGATTTTAACCTTAGCCAGATCGTAAGATTTTAACCTTAGCCAGAACGTGAGATTTTAACCTTAGCCAGAACGTGATATTTGAACCTTAGCCAGAACGTGTGAAATGTTGCAGGGTTAGACTTATACTGAATAGAATACAAGAAGGTTGAAATGTAGGAGTAAATCAAACTGAAATTGAATAAATGAAACATTTCATATTTTGAAAAATATCAAGGGGAAAAAATGTCAACGTTACAAGGAGAGATAGAATGAGAAACGAGAATATCAGAAGCATCGTTGGTACAATACCATGTATACAGTACATCGAGAAGCAAAGAATCAAGTGGTTCGGCCATCTAATGAGAATTGAACCATATTTACTACCATCACGTGCCTACAATAATCGACACTCAGGGCGCAGAGCACGAGGCAGGTCAAGAACACGAGGGATAGATAACATCTCAGAGTCCCTGCGAAAGCATGTACTGACAACGTCAAGCGCAACACACCTGGCACAAGATAGAAAACTAACTCTCCCACGACGCTTCACGGCAAATGTGGTTAAGATAAGATAAGAAAAGATCAAGGGGAGGACTGCAGTAAAACTATATAACAAAGGCGAAACATGTAAAAACAAAGTTGTGTAGTTTTGAATCAATCAAGTGCCATGCCTGCCAGTGTAGGCGATCATGTCTCTCCACAACTCTCTCTCCCTGCTTGGTGCTTGTAATCAGTTCTGACGTCGATCTTTTGTCGAACCATGATGTCAGACCATCCAACATCTTCTCCTTCTGTCTTCCACGATCTCTCCTTCCCTGAATTTTACCTGTAGTCACCAAATGTTCTAAACCTTCTCTTCGCATTATATGCTCGAAGAACCTTGATTGTCGGATTCTTATTCTTTTGATAAGGTTTCTTTGTGTGCAGGCCAGATTTAAAACCTCATCATATTCTCTTCGCTGTTCATTGAATTTTCAGCATTCTTCTGTTAAACCACATCTCTGTGGCGTCCAGTGATCTTATTGTTTGTTTGTTTAGTGTGTCTATGATGTTTAGTGTCTCTATGATGTTTAGTGTCTATATGATGCTTAGTGTCTCTATGATGTTTAGTGTCTATGATGATGTTTAGTGTCTATGATGTTTAGTCTCTATGATGTTTAGTGTCTCTATGATGTTTAGTGTCTATGATGTTTAGTGTCTCTATGATGTTTAGTGTCTCTATGATGTTTAGTGTCTCTATGATGTTTAGTGTCTCTATGATGTTTAGTGTCTCTATGATGTTTAGTGTCTCTATGATGTTTAGTGTCTCTATGATGTTTAGTGTCTATGATGTTTAGTGTCTATGATGTTTAGTGTCTCTATGATGTTTAGTGTCTCTATGATGTTTAGTGTCTCTATGATGTTTAGTGTCTATGATGTTTAGTGTCTATGATGTTTAGTGTCTCTATGATGTTTAGTGTCTCTATGATGTTTAGTGTCTCTATGATGTTTAGTGTCTATGATGTTTAGTGTCTATATGATGTTTAGTGTCTCTATGATGTTTAGTGTCTCTATGATGTTTAGTGTCTCTATGATGTTTAGTGTCTATGATGATGTTTAGTGTCTCTATGATGTTTAGTGTCTCTATGATGTTTAGTGTCTCTATGATGTTTAGTGTCTCTATGATGTTTAGTGTCTCTATGATGATGTTTAGTGTCTCTATGATGATGTTTAGTGTATATGATGTTTAGTGTCTCTATGATGATGTTTAGTGTATATGATGTTTAGTGTCTCTATGATGATGTTTAGTGTCTCTATGATGATGTTTAGTGTCTCTATGATGATGTTTAGTGTCTCTATGATGATGTTTAGTGTCTATGATGTTTAGTGTCTATGATGTTTAGTGTCTATGATGTTTAGTGTCTCTATGATGATGTTTAGTGTCTCTATGATGTTTAGTGTCTATGATGTTTAGTGTCTATGATGATGTTTAGTGTCTCTATGATGTTTAGTATCTCTATGATGATGTTTAGTGTCTCTATGATGTTTAGTGTCTATGATGTTTAGTGTCTATGATGATGTTTAGTGTCTCTATGATGTTTAGTGTCTATGATGATGTTTAGTGTCTCTATGATGTTTAGTGTATATGATGTTTAGTGTCTATGATGATGTTTAGTGTCTCTATGATGTTTAGTGTCTATGATGTTTAGTGTCTATGATGATGTTTAGTGTCTCTATGATGTTTAGTGTCTCTATGATGTTTAGTGTCTATGATGTTTAGTGTCTATGATGTTTAGTGTCTATGATGATGTTTAGTGTCTCTATGATGTTTAGTGTCTATGATGTTTAGTGTCTATGATGTTTAGTGTCTATGATGATGTTTAGTGTCTCTATGATGTTTAGTGTCTATGATGTTTAGTGTCTATGATGTTTAGTCTCTATGATGTTTAGTGTCTCTATGGGGGGACTGCCTAGAGTAGTTGATAGTAGCTCGGCCTGCTAGCTGTGAGACGCCTATAGCTCGGGTTCGAACCTACTGTCCGGCATTTGTTCGAGTCCCTGGTCTTACTCAGGACGATAACGTGAGTACCTCTGAAGTCGGAGAAAATCTGCCTGTATGGCGAGGGAATACTAATTACGAGTACATTGAGCACACGGCTGCCAGTGTAAAGTAATTTACAATGTGCACGCTGCTGCCATTGTAAGAAATTGGAAAACAGATTTTCACGCAAAAATCAGTTTCAGAGATGGAACTTCGTCTGAGTTGAAAGCGGACGAAAAAAAAAAAAGTGTCTCTATGATGTTTAGTGTCTATGATGATGTTTAGTGTCTCTATGATGTTTAGTGTCTATGATTGTTTAGTGTCTCTATGATGTTTAGTGTATCTATGATGTTTAGTGTCTCTATGATGTTTAGTGTCTCTATGGTGTTTAGTGTCTATGATGTTTAGTGTCTATGATGTTTAGTGTCTCTATGATGTTTAGTGTCTCTATGATGTTTAGTGTCTATGATGTTTAGTGTCTATGATGTTTAGTGTCTATGATGTTTAGTGTCTATGATGTTTAGTTTTACAAAGTACAAAAACAAGATACACTCAAAATCTACCATTTTGCTGAAACTATTCGTGGTATTGTCAATTTGTTGAGACTCTGTCAAAAAAAAGTTAATGATCGTCTTATTGTGTCTGTGATGTCTATTGCAGCTAATGAGCGGAAAATCATAACGACAGAGATGAGGTGTCTTAGAAGAGCTGCAGGTGTGACAATAAGTCTGGCCAACACTATGTTACCAGTGTCAAACATGGCCAATAACAGCAGCTAATGAGAGGAAAATCATAACGACAGAGATGAGGTGTCTTAGAAGAGCTGCAGGTGTGACAATAGGAGACAAAATTAGAAATGAAGAAATCAGAAGAAGACTGGATGTGAAACCAGTTATGCAATTCATAAAAGAACAACAGATTAAATGGTTTGAACACCTGACCAGAATGTCCTGGTATCGCCTACCACAGAGAGCCACACAGAAAAGTATAATGAGTACAGGGCAAGAGGAAGACCACACAAAAGATGGAGCGACGGCATCAAGAACAGCCTTGCGAAAATAAATATCAGCTTACAAAGTGTCTTATAACAAGCACACACAAGATCACTACCCCCCCTCCCTCCCAAAACACTCCTATAAAGAAGTCAATGGTGGAAGAGAAGAACAAGCACACACAAGATCACTACCCCCACCCCCACCCCCAACACTTCTATAAAGAAGTAAAAGGTGGAAGAGAAGAACAAGATCACCACCCCCACCCCCACCCCCAACACTTCTATAAAGAAGTAAATGGTGGAAGAGAAGAACAAGCACGCACAAGATCACTACATTCCCCCACCCCCAACACTTCTATAAAGAAGTAAATGGTGGAAGAGAAGAACAAGCACACACAAGATCACTACCCCCACCCCCAACACTTCTATAAAGAAGTCAATGGTGGAAGAGAAGAACAAGCACACACAAGATCATTACGTTTCCTCCCCCAACACTTCTATAAAGAAGTAAATGGTGGAAGAGAAGAACAAGCACACACAAGATCATTACGTTTCACCCCAACACTTCTATAAAGAAGTCAATGGTGGAAGAGAAGAACAAGCACACACAAGATCATTACGTTTCCTCCCCCAACACTTCTATAAAGAAGTCAATGGTGGAAGAGAAGAACAAGCACACACAAGATCACTACGTTTCCTCCCCAACACTTCTATAAAGAAGTCAATGGTGGAAAAGAAGAAAAAGAGGATGTCTGTTGTCTTCTAACAATCTTCCGGTGAGGTCTGTGTAGTGCAGAGGTTAGCTGCTCGTCTCTCGCTCCAAATGTACTCGGTTTGCTCCCTCGTCGAGCCATCTGTATATTTTTTCAGAGATCCCTGATCAGCAGATCAAGTTCCTAGTCCTATCGGAGACGGACGATAAAACCTATGTCCCGTGTTCAATTTGAGCACGTAACAGAATCATTGGCTGTTCAAAATCGAAAAGAGCAGGCTGGAAAGCCGCTGCCCAGGCACAATTCAGGTAGAAAGTTTAAAAATAAAATTCCGACCAAAATATCTTCACCATCTTCAAAATTGCATCGGTTACCCTCGCCGGTGCTACGGAGTTTGTGCACTGCATCTGAGATCTTCATGTGTAAGAAAGAGATCGGAGCACACGTGGCTATTCACCGAAGTGCAACGATGATGTTCCCTTCAATTAATCAATCAATCACAGTCACGTCTGTTTCGTATCCTTTGCTCGATGAAGTCATTTTGGTCGAAACGTCGTTGTATCTTGTTTTTTTTGTACTTTATAAAACCACATTACTGTGTTACTTAGTAAAAAAAAAAAGTAAAGGAACCCTTTCATACCTCGTGGTATATAGGTCAATACAGTGTTAGACCTGTATTTTTCAATGACCGTCGGCACACGATGGGTGATGTGGTCAGCATCACGCCGGCCGCCTTTACTTTCCCAGAGCATGTCTGGTACCCAGTTGAGGCTGGGTCGACCTGAGAGCCGTCGTGGTCGGGAAAAATTCCACGCACATTGCGGGAGCTGAACCGAGACCACCAGCCTTGCGAAGCGAGTTCACTAACAACTACGATACAGCGGCTCTCACTGTGTTACTTGTTTCTCATTTAATATATAAAACAGGCGATAGAACAAAGACTGGTATATACAGTATTACATAAGAAGGGAAAAAAATAATTATAAGATATGAAAAAAACAACACTCAACGTTTCGGTGCTTAAGACCTTTATCAAGAACACAAAAACTAAATTAACTAAAACATGATACTAACAAATGATCTGAATCAAAAAGATAATATATAAAACAGCAATATCTTCTTCTACTTCTTTTTCGTCTCCGAACCCTTCATATCGACCAATTGTTAACCACTCTTTGTGATTTGTATATGATCCGAGCCTAAGAGCGATTATACGTTGTGCCAGTTATGCGCCTACAAGTAGGCCAGCACATCCAATTTCTGCGATGCTTTTTATTTACTAGTGTAGCTTCCCTAAATCCCTACCTCAGTCACCGATAATACAACATGACTTTTAGGTCGCAGTGTTACTATTCTTTGCTCCCTTTGAGAGCCCCGGCTACACAGGGACGAAGCAGCAGCAGCAAAGTTCGTATCTTCCATTAAAAAGCAGAGTCAAAACTTGTCTTATTCCCTAAGGTCACCGTCATGTTAAGTATATTTACAAATGATATCTGTCGGTAACCGAGACACACACACACACCTATTTCAGGTGATTGGCATACAGAAACGGAATCGTTTGATAGAGGAGCTTCTCTACGATCTACTGTACTCACCCTGGACTCCATGGGGCTCCTGTTCTCGTTCTTGCAGACAACGGCGGCAGAGAAAATGCAAATTTAAAGCAATATGCATCCGTTCTTATATACAGGTACGTCTTGGTAAGTTTCTTTGTATAATCTTGTCTCTGTACAATCTTGTCTCTGTACAATCTTGTCTCTGTACAATCTTGTCTCTGTACAATCTGTCTCTGTATAATCTGTCTCTGTACAATCTATATCTGTACAATCTGTCTCTGTATAATCTGTCTCTGTACAATCTGTCTCTGTACAATCTTGTCTCCGTACAATCTGTCTCTGTACAGTCTTGTCTCTGTACCACATATTACTTCTCTCCTATATTACTTCTCTCTATATTACTTTCTCCTATATTACTTCTCTCCTATATTATTTTTCTTTATATTACTTATCTCTACATTACTTTTTTCCATATTACTTCTCTCTATATTACTACAATACGCATGTACTTTACTGTGCATTTTATTTTCATGTTCATCTTACTGTGCAGCTTTACGGACAACAATCACTTGTAAAACAACAAAAGCGTAAATAAAAACACCGACAGGGAAAATCAGGAGGTGTTTGATACACTTAGCATGTGTCAGACAGAGGAACAAGGAACAAACAGTTGGGAAACAAAATTGAGACATGTTATCAAATCTGGATATACAGCACATCCTACAAGAAATGCATTGGCTCATAAATAACATCATGTCCCGGAAGATGAAATATTTTGACCCCTTTAAACATCACAGTTTGGCTGAAATCGGATGCACGTGTCCTAAACGTGTACAAGTCTATGCGTTTAGGGGCCTACCAAACCAATGTGCAACGTAAACACGTTCTTGAAAAGATCAAACATATCACAAAGAGTGATTAAAATTGGTCGTAAAGAACGAACGCAAAGAAGAAGAAGAACATCACAGTGGTTTGGAAATGTACAGAAATATACAAATCTGAGGTGGTCAGACTAGACCAGATCTGGAGACAACCGTGGGAAGGCTGCGGTGGTACTAAGTAAATTGACGTTGAACCCTTTCGCTGCTACATACTTTCTGAAGGCTGAGCTAAAATTAGATACTCTTTGTTTCTAAGTCAAAAACATGAATGTATGCATATAGCAGTGACAGTAGACATGTATAACGTGTTAACACGTCTTTAGCCCACAGAGGAGAGATAATAACAGACGTGTTAATGCGTCTTTAGAAGTGAATGGGAAAAACGTCTATACACGACAAAGGCACGTGTGTATAGTATCACATAAGTAAGCAAGAATGTAGTGAAATATAAAACTAACTTTTGAGAGAATGACAAGGGAAGGTATGGCTGCTGGAGTACGAGGCAGGGGACGACCATTACGAAGGTGGCAACAGGACATTAAAGAGACCTTGAACATAACGTTGGAGGAGCCGGGAGAGCTTGCTAAAGACAGAGAGTTTTTCAAGCGCACTGTGAGGAAAGCGACAAAAAGAGTTGCAACAATTTAATATGGAAATATAATTACTTAAAGAAATCAAAGTTAAAACAAAATATGATATTTATTGTGTCACATTCAAAGACATGTCACATTGTAGGTTACAATATTGAAGGGGATCAGTTGACGGCAAAAGAGTATGTGGAAGACAGAGATATAAGTGAGAGGAAACATTAATAGGTGGACAGCCGGTCAAGAGTGTACTATCAGGGCAAGGAACTGTCAAAGAGTGTGCAATCAGGGCAAGGAACTGTGAAGAATGTACTATAAGGGCAAGGAACTGTCAAGAGTGTGCAATCAGGGCAAGGAACTGTGAAGAATGTACTATCAGGGCAATGAACAGTGAAGAGTGTACGATCAGGGCAATGAACAGTCAAGAGTGTACTATCAGGGCAATGAACAGTCAAGAGTGTGCAATCAGGGCAAGGAACTGTGAAGAATGTACTATCAGGGCAATGAACAGTGAAGAGTGTACGATCAAGGCAATGAACAGTCAAGAGTGTACGATCAAGGCAATGAACAGTCAAGAGTGTACTATCAGGGCAATGAACAGTCAAGAATGTACTATCAGGGCAATGAACAGTCAAGAGTGTACGATCAAGGCAAGGAACAGTCAAGAGTGTACGATCAGGGCAAGGAATAGAATTCCTGGAAATCAATTGCAGCTAACCTAAAGATATTAACCCCTTAACCTATTTGAGCCGATGTATCGGCTCACAGTAGTTTTTTAAGATGACCCAAACCCAGTCATCTGGCTAAATAGTATACATTGCAAAATAAATGAATCCAGAGTTACATAAACAGAACGGAGTGAGAGTGTCAAGACGGCACGTGATAATGATAGTTCCCTAGACTTGAACACCGAAACAGTAAAAAAAAAAAAACACAAGAGATTGTCTATTGTCCATTCCCAGGTGGAAGATATAGTTGGCTGTCCACTCTTGCCGTTAAGCGTAGGGATGGGAGCTTTAATTTGCGTTCTATGCCAGATGATTCGCCCTTGTTTTGTTATATCCGTGTTTAAACAAGAGACACCAACTTCAAAAGATAAAACAGACAGCACAACATCAATGGATTTTTAATTTATCTCTGTACATTTATGTGTAGATTTAATGTGAATACTTGTGGTTCATGTGCCTAGTCATAAAAGATAGTAGCATAACGGTATACAGACGAGTATATAAAGACAGAGGATTCACTTCATTGCACCGGGTTTCTCTGTATGACTCGGTCCCTCTCCGCAGAAACGACAGTCCACCTACAGAAAATACTGCACAAGGCACAAACTCCGTAGATTCGGCAACAATCCTAGAGGTCTCTGGAAAAAAATGCACTCGCAAATAGATCAACGAGGTCTGGATTTGAACTCATGATTTTCGGAACTCGATGCAATGGCTTATCCAATTGCTATCTACTAATCAAAGACAGTAACATGAATCTACTAATCAAAGACAGTAACATGAATCTACTAATAAAAGACAGTAACATGAATCTACTAATAAAAGACAGTAACATGAATCTACTAATAAAAGACAGTAACATGAAATCATATATGCTGGCCTACTTGTAGGCGCATAACTGGCACAATATACAATCGCTCTTAGGCTCAGATCACATACAAATCACAAAGAGGGGTTAACAAGTGATCGATATGGAGCGTTTGAAGAAGAAGAAAGAACATGTTCCCACTAATAAAAAAATTGTATAAGATATCAATATATGTATATGTTCTTCGCCAGGAAGAGAGGCGGTGTCAAGTGATTGGATCTGAATGTGAGCATCGGTTCAGCCTGAAACCTGTGGGCGTGGGTAAGGAAGCCATCAACAGTACTAACCTGGATGTGGTCGCTACTAACGGAGAACAAATTCTAGCTGAAAGTGAACACGGAGACGATGACTACAATGTGGGTGACTATGATGTAGTACAAGGGTCTGAAGGAGATGATCTGTACACGGGGAAAGACCAAGACAGTGTTGTGTCTACAGCTAAGCAGGACGGCGACGTGGACGGTGGTAACGATGGCGAATGGCGAATGGTGAATAGACAAGTAAGACAAGAGAAACAACATAAAAGTGAGTAGCCAACACAAAACTCTGTTATTGTCTGTCTGTGGTAATGTCTGTCTGTGTTATTTGTCTGTCTGTGGTAACGTCTTTCTGCATTATTGTCTGTCTGTGGTAACGTCTTTCTGTATTATTGTCTGTGTGTGTTATTGTCTGTCTGTGGTAATGTCTGTCTATGTTATTGTCTGTCTGTGGTATTGTCTGTCTGTGGTAATGTCTTTCTGTATTCTTGTCTGTCTGTGTTGTCTGTCTGTGTTATTGTCTGTCTATGCTGTTGTATGTCTATGCTATTGTATGTCTATATTATTGTCTGTATGTATTGTCTGTGTGTCTGTATTATTGTATGTCTATATTTCGTCTGTCTGTATTATTGTATGACTGTATTATTGTATGTCCGTGTTATTGTCTGTCTATGTTATTGTCTGTCTGTGTTATTGTCTGTCTGTATTTTTGTCTGTCTGTAGTATTATCTGTATTATTGTCTGTATGCAGTCCTATCATTTATGATACTAAAATCATAAAAATTTGTCAAAACCAAAAAAATACATAAAACATAGTCCAAATTTCTATACTGAACTATCCGTTTTTATAAACTGTTAAGCCCGCGTGCCCAGCGTGTTCGTAGCGCGTTGGACTACGGGTGACTAGTCCTCTGTAAGTGCGGGTTCAACTCCGCGGACTGGCAGAAAAGCTACAGGTTCCCAAGATTTACAGTGTTCGTGGCACCGAGCCGAAGGGTTACGATGTCCATGACACCGAGCCGAAGAGCTTTCAGCTCAAGTGCTTCTGGATCGGGGAAAAAACTGTTAAAGATGTCACAAACTTAGATGAAAACCTCACTAAAATACGCCGCAATCAGAACGTAAAACTATGCAGCATTGTCCCATTCTGAAATATGATATTGTTGAGAGATCATGAGGTCTAGGAAACGTATTGATACAAGATACGCCGTCGTGGTGTAGTTTAAGAGAATATATTGTGTTCCTAAATAAGGTGGAGTTAAGGCTGAAAGATATTTACATCTTTGGTTGTTTTAATTTTAAGGTGGACGCTGTGACGTAGAGGTTAGGCGCTAGCCTCTCGTTCAAAAGGTACTCGGTTCGTTCCGTCGTGAAGCCATCGAGATATTTTTACAGAGATCCCATATCAAAAGGAAATCAAAGGGATCAAAAGTAAATGTATCTGCGCTAAGCCTTTGATACGGAGTTTACCGCAATCTTCCCGTGTGTCGACACGATACGTTACAGCGTTTTCAGTGACACTTGCTGAGACCTTTGATTTGTACTGGATTCAAGCCTCTGCTTGGCTTTCCAGTTTTCCCTGCTCATCTGGGTGGTCCGCTCACTGCTACGTTTGCCGTGCCTTCCCGTCGCTCCGACATCAGCATCTTGCGTGTCTGCCCCGCCTTTGGGCTCACCCGTGTATCGTCCGTATGCGTGTTCGCTCCATTTTGGTGCCTGCCTCACCGTGTTTATCGGGTTACTCACCGTGCTCACATTTACCGTGCCTCGAGACTGCCATGACACGGAGCCCGACTCGGGCTCAGGGCTCCGAGTTTGGCTCTACGTGGGCCCACGTCCCTACTCTGGATGCACCTCTCATCCCTTCATGTTCATTTGTACGGCCCTTTCCATCGGCCGGGAAGCTGATAATTGTGGTACGACCGTTGACTTGTTACGCTTCGTGCTTATGGACTCTTGTCCCGGTAGGTGGCAATTTTTTTGCGGTCATTTACTCCGGGAAGTTAGAATTCGTTCGCTGACGACTCGTAAACTGCTGTTTTCTTACGTTTCTGGAATAATTTGAGGCAGTTTTTCATCGGATATCGACCAGGAGATGCGTCCATTTTGTTCAGGGAATTTTGGACATGCATTGCTTTTCCGTGCTTGTACTACTACCACTGCCTGTAGCTTTCCCTCGATCCCTACCCTCTTAGTCAGAACGGAACCAATGTTTGTTACCAGGGTCACCACGAGAAGGTGGGGAAGGATCTTGATTAATTCCAGCTCACTAATCCTGGCGCGGCATTGTCGCCATGCGCCTTTGAGCCCCTTTGTGATTTGTATGTGATCCTAGTCAAGGAGCGATTGTACGTTGTGCCAGTTATGAGCCTACAAGTAGACCAGCACGTCCGATTTCTGAGACAATTTCTATTTACTAAGTAGCTTCCCTAGACCCCTACCTTAGTCAGCTCTTACGACTTTGTGTATTGCTGTGTTACTATTCTTTGCCCCCCTTGCGAGCCTCGTCAACATACGGACTAGGTAAATAAATAAATAAATATATAATTTTTTTTTGGTTAACTCTAAGCGATCTCCGGGGCGTCTCTGTGGCTGAGTGGTTAAGCCCTTTGCCTTGCGAGTCCAAAGCTGTGGTTTCGAATCCGGACCGCGGCTTTCTGTTCACGAGTGCAGTTTTTTCAAGAGATCCCTAGGATTGTTGCCGGAGATACGGAGCTCGTGCTGTGTGCAATACTGTGTACAACCTGCTTCCTTGCAGGTAGGCTGGGAACAGCCAACGGCTGACGGAGAGCGAACCCAGTAAACGCTGGATGAAACCGGACATGTCACCGAAGGATAAGCACTAGAGCTCCAAATGGCGCTGAACGATGTGACGTAAAATTACGTTCTTGGCCGTAAGGTGGCGTGCTATTTCTGCGGAGAGGGACTGAGCCATATAGGGTAAAACCCGGTGCAATGAAGTCAATCCTTCTGCTTTAAAACCCTTTAAACCCTTTTGATGTCTTCATATTTAAAACAAACAATACGAACATACGATACAGGAAATCTGCAAACTTATCTGCACAAAATTTTTTAATAATTCAAAATAAAAAACAAGTAAATATGATTTAAGAATGCTGATCATGTATTATTCATGTGATAGTGGTATCCGTAAATTAAATCCCATGTCAGTCATATGATCTTAGATTGTGTACAGTTTCTGCGTTACAATTCCACATAAACAAATCTCAGTGTGATATTCATGCGGGTATCTGATAACCAGCAAACGTAGATTTACTGCATGTTGCTAGGCGACCATGAAGGTCATTGTGAAAAAATCGGTCACTGATCAAGAAGTTAGATTTTAGTTGTTGTTCGTCTACAAATTTTATACAACAATTCTTGTATGCATACCCTCCTGTGTGTTGCCGGTACTCGTAAGGGGAGCAAAGAATAGTAACACTGCGACCGACAAGACATGTCGTAAGAAGTGACTACGGTAGGAGCCTAGGGAAGCATTCCCTAGTAAATAAAAGGCGTCGCAGAAAGTGCTGGCCTACTTGTAGGCGAATAACTGGTACAACGTACAATTGCTCTTAGGCTCAGACAACATACAAATCACAAAGAGTGGCGTGACAAGTGGTCTTCTTTTTCTGCGAACGCGCAATGTCGAACACTTGTTTTTTTTGTGTGTTTTTTTCCGATCCAGAAGCACTTGAGCTTTTCAGCTCTTCGGCTCGGTGCCATGGACATCGTAACCCTTCGGTTCGGTGCCACGAACACCGTAAATCTGGAGAACCTGTGGCTTTTCTGCCAGCCCTCGGAATTGAACCCGCACTCACAGGGAGCTCGTCACCCGTTATCCAACGCGCTACGAACACGCTGGGCAGGCGGGCAACCTAACACCTTATTTCCCAATATCCCCCATGGTATGAAAGCGGGTTCCTTTACTTTACTTTTTGATATATTACTATTATTGTTGCCTTTGTCCTCAGAAAAGGAACGAAAAGGCTCATCATTAGGAGAGGAAGTGACGTCAGCACAGAAGACTTGTGGGCTCAGACCGAAATTGACTTCCGGTTCCTATAGAGTGGTCGGAGGTCAAGAGGTACAGAAAAGCAGTTGGCCTTGGCAAGTATGTCGTTCAACATGTCTTCATGTTATATTAGATCGTTTCATACTTATGAACAAGCAGATCTGATTAGTCAAGATTAGGTCAATAGCTACTTACTTGAATAGCATAATTCATACACTGAAAGTACATGATTACACACAGTGCATGTTTAGTAGTAAGCTACCTTATTGCGCCACATACTGGAAGTAACTAAGACACTATAGCTAGAGTGGGTGACACTTAAACCGCAGCGTAATACTTTACTCAATGTATAATTAACAGTGCTAGTTTACCACCCTCCCCCAATTGTTACATATTACCATTTCTTGCCAGCATTCGTTCTCCGTCACAAATTATTTTTCTTTAACCATCAATTTACACCACTTGTCATATTACAATAGGTTCTAGCCAACATTAAGAGATATGTAATAAGTTCCTTGTCAACATTAAGAGATATGTAATACGTTCCATGTCAACATTAAGAGATATGTAATAAGTTCCATGTCAACATTAAGAGATATGTAATAAGTTCCTTGTCAACATTAAGAGATATGTAATAAGTTCCTTGTCAACATTAAGAGATATGTAATACGTTCCTTGTCAACATTAAGAGATATGTAATAAGTTCCATGTCAACATTAAGAGATATGTAATACGTTCCATGTCAACATTAAGAGATATGTAATAAGTTCCATGTCAACATTAAGAGATATGTAATAAGTTCCTTGTCAACATTAAGAGATATGTAGTACGTTCCACGTCAACATTAAGAGATATGTAATACGTTCCTTGTCAACATTAAGAGATATGTAATACGTTCCTTGTCAACATTAAGAGACATGTAATAAGTTCCATGTCAACATTAAGAGATATGTAATAAGTTCCTTGTCAACATTAAGAGATATGTAATACGTTCCTTGTCAACATTAAGAGACATGTAATAAGTTCCATGTCAATATTAAGAGATATGTAATAAGTTCCTTGTCAACATTAAGAGATATGTAATACGTTCCTTGTCAACATTAAGAGACATGTAATAAGTTCCATGTCAACATTAAGAGATATGTAATAAGTTCCATGTCAACATTAAGAGATATGAAATACGTTCCTTGTCAACATTAAGAGATATGTAATAAGTTCCTTGTCAACATTAAGAGATATGTAATACGTTCCTTGTCAACATTAAGAGATATGTAATAAGTTCCTTGTCAACATTAAGAGATATGTAATAAGTTCCTTGTCAACATTAAGAGATATGTAATAAGTTTCTTGTCAACATTAAGAGATATGTAATACGTTCCTTGTCAACATTAAGAGATATGTAATAAGTTCCGTGTCAACATTAAGAGATATGTAATACGTTCCTTGTCAACATTAAGAGATATGTAATAAGTTCCTTGTCAACATTAAGAGATATGTAATAAGTTCCTTGTCAACATTAAGAGATATGTAATACGTTCCTTGTCAACATTAAGAGATATGTAATAAGTTCCTTGTCAACATTAAGAGATATGTAATACGTTCCTTGTCAACATTAAGAGATATGTAATAAGTTCCTTGTCAACATTAAGAGATATGTAATACGTTCCTTGTCAACATTAAGAAATATGAAATACATTCCCTGTCAACATTAAGAGATATGTAATAAGTTCCGTGTCAACATTAAGAGATATGTAATACGTTCCTTGTCAACATTAAGAGATATGTAATAAGTTCCTTGTCAACATTAAGAGATATGTAATAAGTTCCTTGTCAACATTAAGAGATATGTAATAAGTTCCATGTCAACATTAAGAGATATGTAATACGTTCCTTGTCAACATTAAGAGATATGTAATACGTTCCTTGTCAACATTAAGAGATATGTAATTCGTTCCTTGTCAACATTAAGAGATATGTAATACATTCCCTGTCAACATTAAGAGATATGTGATACGTTCCCTGTCAACATTAAGAAATATGAAATACGTTCCCTGTCAACATTAAGAAATATGAAATACGTTCCCTGTCAACATTAAGAGATATGAAATACGTTCCCTGTCAACATTAAGAGATATGTAATACGTTCCCTGTCAACATTAAGAGATTATGTGATACGTTCCCTGTCAACATTAAGAAATATGTGATACGTTCCCTCTCAACATTAAGAGATATGTGAAACGTTCCCTGTCAACATTAAGAGATTATGTGATACGTTCCCTGTCAACATTAAGAAATATGTAATACGTTCCCTGTCAACATTAAGAAATATGTGATACGTTCCCTGTCAACATTAAGAAATGATTGACAGTTTCCTGTCATCAGAAAGAAATGTGTAATATTTTTCTGCAGTCATGCCTGACAATATCGTTCTGAATACTTTCAAACCTCAATGTTCCCTCCCACACAGCTGATACACATGGATGTGTTATTGGAGAATTGTTCACTTCTAGTAAAGGTATGCACATACCAATCACAAAGGTATGCACATAACAATCACAAAGGTATGCACATACCAATCACAAAGGTATGCACATACCAATCACAAAGGTATGCACATACCAATCACAAAGGTATGCACATACCAATCACAAAGGTATGCACATACCAATCACAAAGGTATGCACATACCAATCACAAAGGTATGCACATAACAATCACAAAGGTATGCACATACCAATCACAAAGGTATGCACATAACAATCACAAAGGTATGCACATACCAATCACAAAGCTTCTAAATACGAAAGATTGACTTCATTGCACCGGGGTTTTACCCCATATGGCTCGGTCCCTCTACGCAGAAATAGCACGCCACCTGTCGAGAGTATTGCACAAAGCACGAACTCCCTAACTCCGTCAACAATCCTTGGAGTATCTAGAAAAAAAGCACTCGTCAACAGAACGGTGCGGTCCAGATCCAATCCACGACCTTCGACTCGCAAGGCAAGGATTTAACCACTTAACCACATAGACCCACAGCAAGAGAGAGATACTGTTTGCTCTCAGACGTGAAATAAATTCTAGAGCTTGTAGACTGAACAACTTCCGTAGCTCCCTGTGGTATATGCTTAAGTGATACTGTGTTCTGGAAGACATGTCGTCTAGTGCTTCCATTTTGGCACCGGTTTTGTTAACTGTTTGATCTCATCCCTGTTGCTACTCCAGGGACAACAAATGTAGTTCAAGATCGGTTCACTAAGATCACAATAATGTAGTTACAGATGGTGTAGCAACAACCTCTTACAGTGTAGCAGAGGTCAAGTATATCTCAAGAATATCAGTGTTGAGACTGCACTACAACAAACTACTAATACTTTGCGAGTTCTGTAGTGAAGTGATTAAGCAGTTTGTACTGCGGTCTGAAAGGCAGTGAGTTCCAATCAGCACCGAGTCGTTCAGTGTATTTTTTTTTCTCGGAGATCTCTTAGGATTGGTGCCGAAGCTACGGAGTTTGGGCTTTGTGCAGTATTCTCAGAACGTGGGTGTGTGTGTGGCCGAACCATATGGAGAAACACGGTGTAACGATCTCAATTCATCTCCTGTAAACCTCTTTAGACTTGAGGGGGCTTGATTGATTGATTGATTGATTGATTGATTGATTGATTGAAAAGACCATTATCATTGCACTTCAGTGAGTGTGTGCTCCGATCTCTTTCTTATACAGGAGGATCTCAGCGTCAGTGCACGAACTCCGTAGCACCGGTGAAGGTTCTCCGTGTAATTTAGAAGATAGTGAAACTATTTTGTAGGAATTTTTAAAAAAAATATATCTAATAAATTGTGCACGGGTAGCGGCTTTCCAGCCTGTTCTTCTCGATTTTGAGCTGCTAAGGGTTCTTTCACGTGCTCAACTTGAACACGGGGCCTACTTTTTTTATCGTCCATCTCCGATAGGATGAATAACTCGATAACATTTACACTGAGATCAGGGATTTCCGGGAAAATATACCAATCGCTCAGCGAGGGAGCGAATCAAGTACCACTGGAGCGAAGTCGATCACCTAACCTCTACAGTTGGAGATCTTCTCCTTCTTATAACAGTTGTTACTAGTAGTTGATCAGACATTTCTTCTCAGAGTATGCCCAACATATCTCCAACTTCCATCAGTACTATCGTCATTCGTATTGTAAGCTACAAATGAAAAGCAAGTGAAATCATTAGTTAAAATACGTTGCACATAGTGGCGCAGTATTACTTGGCACCACATTATAAACTGTGCTACTATACCAGATATACGCAAATGCTATGTGACCCCTATAGCCTCTCATTTCAATGGAACTGATCATTTGGTAGCTCGCGATATCCAGATCACTGCCATCCGATCACGTTCCTCTGATGATCTAAGTCGATTTGCTCTAGAGAATCGTTTTATATCTTTATATAGTACCTTGCGACCTCATGGACTCAACGCTCTACATCCCTCTCTAATTTCTCTTATCATGCTCAATATTCTATGTGTATATGTTGCCCACCTATGCAACGTGTTCGTAGCGCGTTGGACGACGGGTGACAAACCCTATGTGAGTGCGGGTTCAATTCCACGGGCATGTAGAAAAAAACCACAGGTTCTCCAGATTTACGGGGTTCGTGGCACCGAGCCGAAGAGCTGAAAGCTCAAGTGTTTCTGGATTGGAAAAAAACAACTTAAAAAACATAGTACCTTGCGATCTCATGGACTCAACGCTCTACATCCCTATGCTTCTTCTCAGGCTTCATATTCTATATGTGTATATGTTAAATGTATGTATGTTTTATATATATAAATATATATATATATATATATATATTATTTGTTTGTTTACTTTCTTTTTCCACTTTTATCTTTTGCATTTATTTCGTTATTTTTTAGTCATAAATTTTCATTTTAGCGCAGTTAAAAATTTATTGTCCTACTCTATATGTTTTGTGACCGTTGCTATATCTTTGTTAAGAGTCTATATGTAGTGTTCTGAGTTATCCGTCAGGTTTCTTGTATCGTTTTGCTTGATAACGGCCTATTTGGTCGAAACGTTGCCGTGTATTGTCATTGTTTTTGTATTTTGTACTACAGTACTTTGTTATTACTGGTTTCGCCATTCTACATAGTTTTATTGCAGTCTCCATTCTACATAGTTTTATTGCAGTCTCCATTTTACATAGTTTTATTGCAGTCTCCATTCTACATAGTTTTATTGTAGTCTCCATCTGTATTGTGATTATGTTCTGTGCGTACTTCTCACTTCTGTTGTATTGTAGTACTTCCACTTCTGTTGTATGTGAGTACTTCTCACTTCTGTTGTATTGTGCGTACTTCTCACTTCTGTTGTATTGTGCGTACTTCTCACTTCTGTTGTATTGTGAGTACTTCTCACTTCTGTTGTATTGTGAGTACTTCTCACTTCTGTTGTATTTTGAGTACTTCTCACTTCTGTTGTATTGTGAGTACTTCTCACTTCTGTTGTATTGTGCGTACTTCTCACTTCTGTTGTATTGTGAGTACTTCTCACTTCTGTTGTATTGTGAGTACTTCTCACTTCTGTTGTATTGTGAGTACTTCTCACTTCTGTTGTATTGTGAGTACTTCTCACTTCTGTTGTATTGTGAGTACTTCTCACTTCTGTTGTATTGTGAGTACTTCTCACTTTTGTTGTATTGTGAGTACTTCTCACTTCTGTTGTATTGTGAGTACTTCTCACTTCTGTTGTATTTTGAGTACTTCTCACTTCTGTTGTATTGTGAGTACTTCTCACTTCTGTTGTATTGTGCGTACTTCTCACTTCTGTTGTATTGTGAGTACTTCTCACTTCTGTTGTATTGTGAGTACTTCTCACTTCCGTTGTATTGTGAGTACTTCTCACTTCTGTTGTATTGTGAGTACTTCTCACTTCTGTTGTATTGTGCGTACTTCTCACTTCTGTTCTATTGTGAGTACTTCTCACTTCTGTTGTATTGTGAGTACTTCTCACTTCCGTTGTATTGTGAGTACTTCTCACTTCTGTTGTATTGTGAGTACTTCTCACTTCCGTTGTATTGTGAGTACTTCTCACTTCTGTTGTATTGTGAGTACTTCTCACTTCTGTTGTATTGTGAGTACTTCTCACTTCTGTTGTATTGTGCGTACTTCTCACTTCTGTTGTATTGTGAGTACTTCTCACTTCCGTTGTATTGTGAGTACTTCTCACTTCTGTTGTATTGTGAGTACTTCTCACTTCTGTTGTATTGTGAGTACTTCTCACTTCTGTTGTATTGTGAGTACTTTCACTTCTGTTGTATTGTGCGTACTTCTCACTTCTGTTGTATTGTGCGTACTTCTCACTTCTGTTGTATTGTGCGTACTTCTCACTTCTGTTGTATTGTGAGTACTTCTCACTTCTGTTGTATTGTGCGTACTTCTCACTTCTGTTGTATTGTGAGTACTTCTCACTTCTGTTGTATTGTGAGTACTTCTCACTTCTGTTGTATTGTGCGTACTTCTCACTTCTGTTGTATTGTGCGTACTTCTCACTTCTGTTGTATTGTGAGTACTTCTCACTTCTGTTGTATTGTGCGTACTTCTCACTTCTGTTGTATTGTGAGTACTTCTCACTTCCGTTGTATTGTGAGTACTTCTCACTTCTGTTGTATTGTGAGTACTTCTCACTTCTGTTGTATTGTGAGTACTTTCACTTCTGTTGTATTGTGAGTACTTCTCACTTTTGTTGTATTGTGAGTACTTCTCACTTCTGTTGTATTGTGAGTACTTCTCACTTCTGTTGTATTTTGAGTACTTCTCACTTCTGTTGTATTGTGAGTACTTCTCACTTCTGTTGTATTGTGCGTACTTCTCACTTCTGTTGTATTGTGAGTACTTCTCACTTCTGTTGTATTGTGAGTACTTCTCACTTCCGTTGTATTGTGAGTACTTCTCACTTCTGTTGTATTGTGAGTACTTCTCACTTCTGTTGTATTGTGCGTACTTCTCACTTCTGTTCTATTGTGAGTACTTCTCACTTCTGTTGTATTGTGAGTACTTCTCACTTCCGTTGTATTGTGAGTACTTCTCACTTCTGTTGTATTGTGAGTACTTTCACTTCCGTTGTATTGTGAGTACTTCTCACTTCTGTTGTATTGTGAGTACTTCTCACTTCTGTTGTATTGTGAGTACTTCTCACTTCTGTTGTATTGTGCGTACTTCTCACTTCTGTTGTATTGTGAGTACTTCTCACTTCCGTTGTATTGTGAGTACTTCTCACTTCTGTTGTATTGTGAGTACTTCTCACTTCTGTTGTATTGTGAGTACTTTCACTTCTGTTGTATTGTGAGTACTTCTCACTTCTGTTGTATTGTGCGTACTTCTCACTTCTGTTGTATTGTGCGTACTTCTCACTTCTGTTGTATTGTGCGTACTTCTCACTTCTGTTGTATTGTGAGTACTTCTCACTTCTGTTGTATTGTGCGTACTTCTCACTTCTGTTGTATTGTGAGTACTTCTCACTTCTGTTGTATTGTGAGTACTTCTCACTTCTGTTGTATTGTGCGTACTTCTCACTTCTGTTGTATTGTGCGTACTTCTCACTTCTGTTGTATTGTGAGTACTTCTCACTTCTGTTGTATTGTGCGTACTTCTCACTTCTGTTGTATTGTGAGTACTTCTCACTTCCGTTGTATTGTGAGTACTTCTCACTTCTGTTGTATTGTGAGTACTTCTCACTTCTGTTGTATTGTGAGTACTTTTAGTCGAAACTTTGCTGTACATTGTTTTTGTATTTTGTAAAACTACAGTACTTTGTTTTACAGTGTTTCACCTTCACTACATTAGCCACATTGTGAAGGTCAAGTGAGTACCTGCAGGTTGCAAAGCCCTGATCCGTACTTGTGTGGGTCAGAATAAATGCGGCTTTCTTCTCACAACGTCCTAGTAATCCCGATGTCTAGGAAAGTGTGATATAGTTCTGGTGCTAGTTATCTGGTAGCGACCAAGATGGGAAGATTTATTTGATCTGTTTAATCTGACGACTGTGTCATCTTGTCCTAACTGGCTCTATTAACTAGAATTCACATCTTCATTCTCCTAATTTTCTCCTGAAACCTCCAGCTATTTTGGCACTGTCTAGACGTGCTATTAGACTTCGGGGACAACATCTCAAGCCTTGCGAAGACTGTTAGATATGCAATTAGCTGTTTAGGTTGACACTGCTCGTGTTGTACTGATTGGGAAGCCTAGTCAATGCCAGACTTGTCAATGACAAATTTAGAATTCACCCAGAGCACCCTGGTCACAGTACTATTTGACTATCTTCAAATGTTTCACTAGGTCTGTTAGATAATATTCTAGAAACTCGTCTGTTAGATAATATTCTAGAAACTCGTCTGTTAGATAATGTTCTAGAAACTCGTCTGTTAGATAATGTTCTAGAAACTAGTCTGTTAGATAATGTTCTATAAACTGATCTGTTAGATAATGTTCTATAGACTAGTCTGTTAGATAATGTTCTAGAAACTAGTCTGTTAGATAATGTTCTATAACCTAGTCTGTTAGATAATGTTCTATAGACTAGTCTGTTAGATAATGTTCTATAACCTAGTCTGTTAGATAATGTTCTATAGACTAGTCTGTTAGATAATGTTCTATAGACTAGTCTGTTAGATAATGTTCTAGAAACTAGTCTGTTAGATAATATTCTATAACCTAGTCTGTTAGATAATGTTCTATAGACTAGTCTGTTAGATAATGTTCTATAAACTGATCTGTTAGATAATGTTCTAGAAACTAGTCTGTTAGATAATGTTCTATAACCTAGTCTGTTAGATAATGTTCTATAGACTAGTCTGTTAGATAATGTTCTATAGACTAGTCTGTTAGATAATGTTCAATAATGTTCTATAAACTAGTCTGTTAGATAATGTTCAATAATGTTCTATAGACTAGTCTGTTAGATAATGTTCTATAGACTAGTCTGTTAGATAATGTTCTATAAACTGATCTGTTAGATAATGTTCTAGAAACTAGTCTGTTAGATAATGTTCTATAACCTAGTCTGTTAGATAATGTTCTATAACCTAGTCTGTTAGATAATGTTCTATAGACTAGTCTGTTAGATAATGTTCTATAGACTAGTATGTTAGATAATGTTCAATAATGTTCTATAAACTGGTCTGTTAGATAATGTTCTATAGACTAGTATGTTAGATAATGTTCTATAAACTAGTCTGTTAGATAAAGTTCTATAAAGAATGTTCCGATTCTCCGATATCTGTTATCATATTTTGTGTCAGCTCACATTACCCTGGCGCGTGCAAGTATAAAGAATTGGGTCATGGTGACATTGACAGTTTCACTATCTGTGCCATGTCAAGATCACGCGCAGACACCACCAGTTTCCAAACATTGTTAAAAACACCCGGATATTGATTACTTTGGTATCGCATTTTTGGTATTTCAATATCGCCAGACTGAACAATAACAGTGTCTACGACCCAAAAAAGTATCGATTATGTGGATGATATTTCAGTACAGAAGGTCCATGTTTACGGCTGAGAACGTCCGAGTGGTTACCGGGGCCCAAATCTGGGGTGTAAAGAATAGAACCACTGTTACCTGCCACGCATGTCGTAAGAGGCGACTAAGGAGGTTTGGCTGAAATTGGATGTACATGTCCTAAACGTGTAGAAGTCTATGCGTTTAGGGGCCTACCAAACCAATGTGCAACGTATACACGTTCTTGGCAAAGATCAAACATATCACAAAGAGTGATTAAAATTGGTCGTAAAGAACGAACGCAAAGAAGAAGAAAGAGACGACTGAGATGTAGTGCCGCCTCCTCAAGAAAGGTTAGATTTGAGGAATGGAATGATATGTCTATTCTTCTCCAAACACTCAATATTGACCCACTTTTTAACAACTCTTTGTGATTTATATGTGATCTGAGCATCAGAGCGATTGTACGTTGTGCCAGTTATGCACCTAAAAGTAGGCCAGTACATCAGATTTCTGCGATGCTTTTTTTTAACTAGTGTAGCTTCCCTAGGTCCCTACCTCAGTCGCATCTTACGACATGCCTTGTAGGTTACAGTGGTACTATTCTTTTCTCCCTTGCCAGCCCTGTCATCACATGGGTGATTTGTCTATTGAAACAATAGAACGGTTCGTTTGTTCAAATTTGGATGTCAACTTTCCACGTACACAGTAGTCTTCCATCGCGCTTTCTTCATCTCAACTTTGTCTAAATATTGTAGTGATCTCAACGTTTCCTTGAAGACAGTGGGGTAAGACAGTGGAGTAATGTAGTGGAGTAAGATAGTGGAGTAAGACAGCGGAGTAAGATAGTGGAGTAAGATAGTGGAGTAAGATAGTGAAGTAAGACAGTGGAGTAATGTAGTGGAGTAAGATAGTGAAGTAAGACAGTGGAGTAAGACAGTGGAGTAATGTAGTGGAGTAAGATAGTGGAGTAAGACAGTGGAGTAAGACAGTGGAGTAATGTAGTGGAGTAAGATAGTGAAGTAAGACAGTGGAGTAAGATAGTGGAGTAAGACAGTGAAGTAAGACAGTTAAGTAAGATAGTGGAGTAAGACAGTGGAGTAAGACAGTGGAGTAATGTAGTGGAGTAAGATAGTGGAGTAAGATAGTGAAGTAAGACAGTGAAGTAAGATAGTGGAGTAAGATAGTGAAGTAAGACAGTGAAGTAATGTAGTGGAGTAAGACAGTGGAGTAAGACAGTGTAGTAAGACAGTGAAGTAAGACAGTGAAGTAAGACAGTGAAGTAAGACAGTGGAGTAAGATAGTGGAGTAAGACAGTGGAGTAAGATAGTGGAGTAAGATAGTGGAGTAAGATAGTGGAGTAAGACAGTGAAGTAAGATAGTGGAGTAAGATAGTGGAGTAAGACAATGGAGTAAGATAGTGGAGTAAGATAGTGGAGTAAGACAGTGGAGTAAGATAGTGGAGTAAGACAGTGAAGTAAGATAGTGGAGTAAGACAATGGAGTAAGATAGTGGAGTAAGACAGTGAAGTAAGACTGGAGTAAGATAGTGGAGTAAAATAGTGGAGTAAGATAGTGGAGTAAGATAGTGGAGTAAGATAGTGGAGTAAGACAGTGAAGTAAGATAGTGGAGTAAGATAGTGGAGTAAGACAATGGAGTAAGACAGTGAAGTAAGACAGTGAAGTAAGACAGTGAAGTAAGACTGGAGTAAGACAGTGGAGTAAGACTGGAGTAAGATAGTGGAGTAAGATAGTGGAGTAAAATAGTGGAGTAAAATAGTGGAGTAAGACAGTAAAGTAAGACTCGTTTAACATACAATATCATACAAGCTGGTCATAAACTGTTTACTGTATATTTATATAAAGCTCCTGCACATTTGCTTTCTTCTGCTTGCAGGTAGCCATACTAACGAAACACCAAGAGCAGTACTGTGGAGGTACACTAATAGCACCTAGATGGGTGCTGACTGCTGCCCACTGTGTACGAAAGAAGGGCAAGAAAAGAAAACTGATTGTTCGAATTGGAGAACATGACATCAGCGTGAGTACCGCTAATAATTTGTATAGACATGTATTAATAACTAGCTAATTAACCCGGCTTCTCACGGTTGAAATTTGTTATTAATCCTTGATGAGGAATTGGGTAAGCCTTTCCAAAAGATGTCATCTATTAGCATGAATTGTATTTTCTGATATTTTTAAGAAGTGGTTTGAATCGGGTATGTTGTCGTTAAACGATTTTAACGGCTCGGGTGGTTCTTGTAATGTTTCATGTCTAATCAAAGTAGCGTCTTCGCATTCTTCCTAATTATTAAGGGACGTAATCCATGTCTATGTTGTAGAGACCATCTGGCAATTAATGGATTATATCACTTTTACTGTTAAGCTTTCTTAACCGCGTTTCATGTTGTAGCAAAGATGGCGGATGTAAATGTCAGGTCGGACATCAAGAATTCGATTTTATTTTATTTTAAAGCTAATATTGATCCGATTTAGAAACTGTTTCTTTAGCTGAGCGAAATTTAGCCCGAAAAATATTTATACGAAATATAGTGAATATTGAATGTAAACTGTATACCCGAACACACATCGGACACTAAGATTTATATATAGAGATAATAATAATATTCATTATTTCTAATACCTTTGGGTTACACCTTGAGGAGAAACGAATATCAAAGCAGGCATTGAGGTGGGATGCAAAGGGTTCAAGAAAGAGAAGACGCCTAAAGAGACCCTGAAACGAACTTTCTTGAGATACGCAAGAAATATTGGTCTCAGTTCAATGGAGGAGATTGAGCGAGTTGCCCAGTATAGAGCCGTATGGAGAAATTGCTTGCAGATCCTATATAATGTATAACGGTACGAGCGGAATTATTATTATTATATCTAAATATATAGTGGCGACTGCACTAGCCATTGAATTCTTCATACTCTCGTCCCACATGTCCTACACCGCCCTCAAAAGCGGTACTACAGACAGTAACAACAGTTATTTAACGACAGTAATTTGTTTTACCGCGGGCACTAAATAGTTAGTGATGCCCATCGTGTGCCGACGGTCAATGAAAAATACAGGCCTAACACTGTATTGACCTATATACCACGAGGTATGAAAGGGTTCCTTTACTTTACTACTTTACTAAATAATTATATATATTTTTTTTCGATCCAGAAGCACTTGAACTTTCTGTTCTTCGGCTCGGTGCCATGGACATCGTAACCCTTCGGTTCGGTGCCATGGACATCGTAACCCTTCGGTTCGGTGCCATGGACATCGTAACCCTTCGGCTTGGTGCCATGGACATCGTAACCCTTCGGTTCGGTGCCATGAAAACCGTAAATCTGGAGAACCTGTGGCTTTTTCTGCCAGCCTGCGGAATTGAACCGCTGTCACTTGTCACCCGTCGTCCAACGCGCTGCGAACACGCTGGGCAGGCGGGAAAATATTTATATACTGTCTATTTACCATAACTGGAACCCTCAGCACTCACGACATTGCTAATCTTGGTGAAACAGTTTTATTTTGTTGTCTGTGTTACTATTAACTTATTTCGCGTTTGGTTATTTTAATATTTCGTTAACATTAACTCAAGCTCAGACTAACTATATTATTCTTGTCATTATCTAGGAGTTTGAGCCAAGCCAAGAAGATATCCGTGCTGAACAAGATTTCCCACATCCTGATTTTGATTATCATACGATAACCAACGATATTGCTTTAATTAAACTTCGACATCCTCCATCTGCTTTTACTCAACCTGGATACGCCTGCCTGCCCAGTGTGAACTACACCCCACCACGTGATCACTTATGTACAATTGTAGGTTGGGGTAAACTGAAGACAACCCACTTCTATGGTTCCAGTTCTCTCCAGGAGGCACACGTTCCAGTTGTACGGCACCGGAAATGTGAACGCGTCTTTGACTACGTCATATCAGAGAAACAAGTATGCGCTGGTTATAAAAAGGCGGAAGGATTCTGCGCGGAGATAGCGGTGGCCCTCTCTTATGTCCCTGGGAAGATGGGAACACCTTGCGATATGTTCTGTATGGAGTAACAAGTTACGGAGAAGGATGTGGCCGGAAAGGAAAGTATGGAATATATACAAAAGTTGCTAGCTACAAAGACTGGATTGATAAAATTATCAGTGAAAACAGTTGAAGAAAATCTGATACATCCCGTGTTGCATATCAAATGTCTTATGTTTCTAATTCCGTAACATTTCCCACTTGATAAATGTTGACAACATAAACTTCATTTAGAAACATTTCAATGTTGTTGTTCAGGTAAACAAACATCAAAATGTTGTCGTACAGGTAAACAAACATCAAGTGAAATGTTTCAAGTTAATAATCCTGCAACAATTGCTGCTGCACAGACCACGACTTTGATGGTAATAGCTATCGAAAATGAAATGTCGAAATCTGGTTCACCATACCTGGTTATGCGGTTGTCTATGTGGTTGGTTATAAACGCAATCATAAAAAACATTAACAGATTACTTACTAAGATAATTTGATAATAACTAGCTCATATATGACGTTTACTCACGTTATGATCTGAAGTTCAGCGGCGGCGTCATTATGTGAGGTTCAGCGGCGGTACCGTGAACAAATTAACATATTTACAATACGTGATTCTGTTTTGCTCGCCAAGCAGAAGTTGATAGCGGAATTTTCTTCTTTCTTTCTTTTCTCTAGTCTTGTTTTGCCTCACAGTGTCAGGGTATGAACCGATTTCTAGAACGGTCACATGTGTACGCTTCACGGTGTCTCTCGCTGTCTCTGTTATTTCTGTGCTCCACCCTATGCGGGTAACTACCATTTGCCTTCTAGCCGTTGTATCTAAGCAGTTTGTTCTTTGAAGCGCACCCTCTTTTGGTAATCTGACCAAACAATTTAATTTGTTATTTTTGTGAGCAAGTTAAAGTACTGATGTTGTACCCACTTTTATCTTGATATCTTCTTCATTTTTAACCGGTCTTTTATTGATACGCCTAGCATTCTGCGTAAACACTTCATCTCTGTCGTGACTAGTTTTCTTGATACTCCCAGCATTCTACGTAGACACTTCATCTCTGTCCTGGCTAGTCTTCTTGATACTCCCAGCATTCTGCGTAGACACTTCATCTCTGTCGTGACAAGTTTTCTTGATACTCCCAGCATTCTACGTAGACATTTCATCTCTGTCGTGACTAGTTTTCTTCTTGATACTCCCAGCATTCTACGTAGACACTTCATCTCTGTCGTGACTAGTCTTCTTGATACTCCCAGCATTCTACGTAGACATTTCATCTCTGTCGTGACTAGTTTTCTTGATACTCCCAGCATTCTACGTAGACACTTCATCTCTGTTGTGACTAGTTTTCTTGATACTCCCAGCATTCTGTGTAGACACTTCATCTCTGTCGTGACTAGTTTTCTTGATACTCCCAGCATTCTACGTAGACACTTCATCTCTGTTGTGACTAGTTTTCTTGATACTCCCAGCATTCTGCGTAGACACTTCATCTCTGTTGTGACTAGTTTTCTTGATACTCCCAGCATTCTGCGTAGACACTTCATCTCTGTTGTGACTAGTTTTCTTGATACTCCCAGCATTCTGCGTAGACACTTCATCTCTGTCGTGACTAGTCTTCTTGATACTCCCAACATTCTACGTAGACACTTCATCTCTGTCGTGACTAGTTTTCTTCTATCGTTTGATGTTAACGTCTAAATCTAGCACTGATAGCAAAATTTCGAGAGAAAAATCGCGTTGTACATCGTTTTTCTTCTGTGTATAGTGACATGCTTGCAGTTCATAATTAGTCACGCGAAATATGATGGAATTGTTAGTAATATATTTCTATTTCAATCTGTTGAACTTGTTGCTAACATAAAGACATGTATGTTTACCTTTTTTTTGTAAACAACTAACTTTCATGATAAACAAATGTGACAAAGTGTCAGACACTCTGTGAGATAAACATGGTGAAATATTTATCAAGAAAACTTTCTACTAGACAAATACCGATGATATTTAAGTATACAAAACTAGCATGATGAGGTCAAGAACTACAGTAGTGTTAACATTAAATAGTTAACACGAACAGCTAACATTACGTGCTAACACAGAAAGAATAGATTGACCAAAATACAAATCAGTGACAATGTAGGCATTTAGAACATATTTATTCCATGGCGTATTCTCTGCAACTAAATGTACCAATTTTCTCACCATCATCAAGTAGCTTGTCCCTTCCTGAACTTGGCTCACATGACAGCAATCCTGAAAAACTCTCTGTTCTCTGCAAGTTGGCCGGCGTCAGCAGCAGTCATTCTCAGATCATCAATGACATCTTGCACCCATCGTCTTCTAGGTCTTCCTCTTATTCTTCTTCCAGGTACCATTCCTTCCAAAATTATGTACTCCAGGCGCTCATGTCGCTTGATGTGTCCGAAATATTTAATTTTTCTTGGTTTTATGTTCTTGAATAGCCATCTCTCTGTTTAATATCAAGCTGTTGCAGTTTTCTAAAAAGTAAATTGCATATCCTTTACATGACTTTGCGAATCAAACCCAGTTTTTTAACGCTGTTTGTGATTTTTCTAGGCATTATTACGCTCAATAGTTTGCCATTGCTTTCTGAACGGGTCCTTTCGGTTCATTGTCCTTTTGTAAAAATCCACGCGAAACAATTTGCAAACAAATTGTCCACAGACGCCACCAGTTTTCTACTCACGATAAACAGGGTTGTATTTTCTATAGAAACTAACATAGACTTTGCTTGATTGAGTACACAAATGCTTGTTAAGAGCCAAAGATACAACAAAGAGAATTAGTTTAGTATTACTATCATAGTATGTTTACCTGAGACATCAGGATGATATAACTGTGTTACCTGGTATGTTTAAGCTATTATGATGTGATGACCTAGTTTTATACTTATTTAAGATGATGATGTTGTTGTATGCCTACATTGAAATATCATCAAACATATTATCACATATATCATATATGATATATATATATCATGACAGGGTTTGTTTCAAATGATGTCATGGATTATGTCAATGATTCAATCATATTGTTAATGTTCTTCTTTATGGTCATTAATTCTGTTTTTGCGTCACAGCGTCAGGATAGAAGAGATTTATAACACGGGTTTTTGTGTGCGCTTCATAAATAGTGTTGTTCGTCCCGCTTTATTTGAAGATCCTTCTTTTGCCTGGGCGATCTTTTGCTTTCTATCCACTGTAACGGAGTAACTTTTCTCTTTGAGGCGCATTGTCTGTTGGTAATTTTCTTATATGGCCGAACCATTTAATTTGTTGTTTCTTGATGAAGTTCAGTATTGATGTTGTACACATTTTTTCCTGATATCTTCATTTCGAAACCGGTTTCTTCTTGATACTCCCAGCATTCTGCGTAGATGCTTCATCTCTGTCGTGACTAGTCTCTTCTTGATACTTCCAGCATTCTGTGTAGATACTTCATCTCTGTCGTGACTAGTTTGTCATAGATTCTGTATTATGTCAGAGATTGTTGTACCTTGTTATAGATTGTGACATCATGTCATGTCAGAGATTGTTGTCATGTCATCAATTGTGTATCATGCAGTGGCGGCTCGTGATCATTTTTCTTGGTGGGGCCAGACAGATATTTTCGGAAAAATCATGATTTCGGTTAGGATATATTTTAATGTATAAAATAATAAATACACGTTGCACCTTATTTTTGGTGGGGTCCGGCCCCACTGGCCCTTAATGACGAGCCGCCACTGGTATCATGTCATAGAATATGACATGTCATATCATAGATTGTGTCATACCATGACACATATTCTATACGGGTTGATTTACGTTATTGACAAGTCATGTGAATATTATGTGCATTTATTTGTTTGTCCTACTCTTATCTTCTTTCCAACCTACAATTGTGTTCACTAGAAATTATCATGGAAACTTGGAGACTTGAAAATGTTTGTTTTTTGTTACAGATGAGAAGATTCTGAATGGAAACTAGAAATTGTTTATTGAAAATTGAGTCAACAGTAAGGAGCTAGAAATTATTTATTGAAAATGGAATAAATAGTACTTGAACTAGAAATTGTTTATTGAAAATTGAATCAATAATAATGGAAATTAAATTTTTTTATTGAATCAGTAGTACTGGAAATTAGAAAATATTGAAAATTGAATCAATAGTACTGGAACTAGAAATTGTTTATTGAAAATTGAATCAATAATACTGGAAATTTAAAACTTGTTTATTGAAAATGGAATCAATAGTACTGGAACTAGAAATTGTTTATTGAAAATTGAATCAAAAGTACTGAAAATTTAAAACTTGTTTATTGAAAATTGAATCAATAGTACTGGAAATTTAAAACTTGTTTATTGAAAATTGAATCAATAGTACTGGAAACTAAAAAATATTTATTGAAAATGGAATCAATAGTACTGGAACTATAATTCGTTTCAAAATTTGTGAACATACTAAAGTTTAATTTGAACATAATCTACTGGATGGATAACATTAGTTTTTTTTACAGGCAGTTTTATACACCTCACGACCCTTACGAATTCGTGTTTAACTAACTGGTAGTAGCTTGGTTACTGCACAGAGCGTTTACAAAATATATAATTTTGCATAAGCACAACAAAATGATAATCAAAGTTTAGAATTTACAGTATTACACAAAATAGCGGCAATGTTTACAAAGGCGTATCTCTGTTACATATTATAACAAGCAATGTGGCATAGTGAACACATGATACCTTTCACTTCTATCAATGAAAATAAATGGTGTGCGCATGCGCCAATGACAATTGTTTGGATACAGTGTGAAATTATTAATTCCACGGAATTCACAATTTTCACTCTTGCTGAATTGCATGTCTAGCACGAAAATACGTAATTATATGAATACTTGACTACCCTGCTGTTAAACTTCTACATGTATACCAAATAAATAGCGCTGTTATTTTACTAAGAACAAATAAGTAAAATCTTACAGCACTAAAAGTTTGGGTGAGCAAAAAATACTTTAGGAAGGTCGCCACTGGTATCTATGAAAAAATGTAAAAAAAAAAAAAAAAAAATTTCTGTCCAGTGGCTGATTTTATATCGGATCACGAATTGTGGAACGAAATATAAAAGTTGTTTATTAAAAATGAAATCAATAGTACTAAAATTAGAAAATGTTAATTGAAAATGCAATCAATTATTACTGGAAACTAGAAATCGTTTATTGAAAATAAAACGGAACAGAAATGGAACTGGAAAGTTTCTTTGAAAAGAAAATGATTTTTGTAAAGTCTTTCTTGGAAATAAATGTAGGAACAGACGATAAATATATATAAAAAATTGAATGTGAGAGTAATAGGACGGAAATAAGACGTTCTAAAATTGGTGAGTTTGTTTATTTGTTCTGTCTTTTAGTTGAGTTGCAAATTTTTAGTGACAAAGAAGTCGATGGTGACTTGACAAACCAAATGAGAACCTCTGTAAAAAAAGTAAACAACGATTAATATTATATTATCAATTCAATGTTTATACAAAAACAGAAAGGCAACACTACAAGATCATGATCGTTTCAAAATACAACAACATATATACAACATTTCCTACGTATAGAACAGCGTGGATATTTAACAATGGGGTGGAAAAACATGTGTGCTTTTGAATATAAGTGTTACAGAAGAATTCTCCTTATATCTTGGACAGAGAAGAGAACAACTAGATCTATCCAAAAAGATCTCAAAATCAGAGAAAATTGGCTTATGCTACAAATGAAAAAAATTGAAATATTTTGGACATAAAGAGACACAAAGAGCTGGAGAAGACCATCATGGAAGGAGACATCATGGCAAAGAGGAAAAGAGGACGACCACAGAGAAGATGGATTCAGGATGTAACTGATGGTTTTAGCATGACGGCTGTAGAGACGGACCATCTGGCCTACAAGAGAGAGAAATTCCGAAGGACTGTTGGGGTGGCAAAGTTCTGTTCAGGACAAGCTCTATGATAATGATAGAAAGTTCGCTTTTCAGATCGAGAGAAAACAAGGGCTGCGAGATCTATTTATAGAAACAACATTTCACAAATGAGGAAAGGATCTGGTCCACCTATCTCCAGCATACTTTGACACATAAATGTGGGTGGACATATATTTCACGATGTAAGGTTTGCAAAGACTACGGGACATTTTCATCTTCATTAACGTTTTCTCGATTAAGGGACCACTGCATTTGTTCAATCTGGAGATAAAACAAGCTTACTCATGCTGTCGTCACACAGAAAATTTGCTTGCTCGTACTGTCGTCAAGCAGAAAATATGCTTGCTCGTGCTGTCGTCAAGCAGAAAATATGCTTTTTTGTGCTGTCGCCAAGCAAAATTCAGACTTTGGTTTTTTAAATTTTACCTCTGAAAGGAGAGTTCCAGAATCTTACCAAGACTTGAACTGTTGTCCTCCAGAGTAATATGCTTATGTCACACATGTCACCACAAGATACTGTTTAAAACTAAAAATGTGCACATAAATAGGCATTAGGTGGCTTAGTTTTATAGGATATACATGAATGATGAACTTTTGTTGAGGCCTGTGCTCCAGGGGGGACTGTATGGATTATTACTACTATTATACCATTATTTTATTTGAGAGAACCTACTGACCAGTGTCCATACCACTGACCAGTGTCCATACCACTGACCGTACCCAACCATTACCCGGTTACAATTTGAATCTTGTATGCTTTCCCTATGTTCTGTTGCAGTGGCGGCTCCTGATCGTTTTTTGCTCGTGGGGCCAGACACACATTTTCGGGAAAATCATGGTTTTGGGTTAGGTTATATTTTAGTCCATTACATAATAGATACACGTTACACATTATTTTCGGTGGGGCCCGGCCTCTGGCCCTAATGACGAGCCGCCACTGTTCTGTTGTATCTCTTTATGCTCAGTGTATTGATGCTTCATGTATCAAAATTGGTTAGTTATGGCATATCAAATTGTGTATGATTGTCCGTATTGTTTTGTTTTTTAAATTAATTTGTAATATAACTTTATTATGTGAGTGTAGTTTGGCAAGTCACCAAGTTAAATATTCATAAAATTCAGACCTTTGTCAACGGATGTCTTCGGCGTATTCTTAGACTGAGATGGTGTGCTAGAGTTGCAAATACAGATCTGTGGATAACAACCGGACAAGAACCCATGATGACCCAGGTTAAGAGAAGAAGAAAATGATTGTGGATCAGGCGTACCTTGTGAAAAACACAGTCGAGTATTACTAAATAATCACTTTAATGTAACCCACAAGGGAAGTGGAAAAGGGGATGTCCTAAACAGACCTGGAGATGAAGTCTTCTTGAGGAACTGTTCGACTATCCTGGGAGACCATAAATAAAACAGCCAGAGACCGAAAAGTGGCGAACAATTGTTGAGGCACTATGCTCCACGAGAAGCGGAGAATAATAAGTCAAGTCATGTGACTGTAGTGTGTGTGGGGTGGGGGTTTAGTCATAATAATTGTGTATCATGTGTTTGTCATTTTGATATTATTGTAAATATAATAATTGTGTGTCATTATGTTTGTCAATATGATATTATTGTAAACATAATAAATGATGAATGTTGCTGGGACATTTTGTATAGTCTGAATTTGTTTTGTTTTTTCCTGGTGGATATTGTATGCTACTTTCTGTGACTAAACCTTGTCATTGAAACATGAAGCTAGTCCAACAGTTCCCAAACTTTGCATTACCGCGGATTGCCATTTTAAGTACATTTTGATGCCGCGGACCTACAATAGTTTCTATATACGAAAATCTTCTAACGATGGAGCTATTATTACACCACACGAATATTCAAGCTGGCTCCAATTTTTCAAACTGCGGGAAATCGCAAATGATCTTTCATTTTGTCCTGTCAGACATTTAGACTCCGGTCTGGTCCGGGACCTTTGATTTCGCAGCGGAACTAGTTTAACACTGTTTTCATACATGTTTTTAAAATTGATTTTTCTGTTTGAAATGTCAAAGATCATAATATGTCTTCAGGCGCTTAGTGGACCCCGCACCCGTGAGTACCTCGCAGACTCCGGGGTCCGTGGACCTCAGTTTGGGAAACGCTAGGCTAGTCACATGATTAAGAATACATCGCCAAAATCTCTATATTTGTATATAGAATATTACTATTTGTATTATCGCAACCTGCTCAGTTAAACATCTCTGTTCAGATGATAAATTCAGTTCAGGGTTCCTGATAGACCTCCTCACACATTGGACAAGTCCATACGTAATTATTTTTCTTCTTCTTCTTTGCGTTCGTTCTTTACGACCAATGTTAATCCCTCTTTGTGATATGTTTGATCTTTGCCAAGAACGTGTATACGTTGCACATTGGTTTGGTAGGCCCTAAACGCATAGACTTCTACACATTTAGGACACGTGCATCCGACTTCAGCCAAACCTCCTTAGTCACCTCTTACGACATGCGTGGCAGGTTACAGTGGTTCTATTCTTTACACCCCAAATTTGGGCCCCGGTAACCACTCGGGCGATACGTAATTCAGATGAATTTGTTTATTTTTTCGTTCCAATACACCAAGTTAATCACTGGTTGTGATCAGTGCAATTTGCACAGAGAACGTGAGCACGTCTCGCCCCCGTTATTAGTTATATGAGGACTATCATCACAGCACATCGGACACGTCCATAGGGGCTCCGATCTCCGTCTCAACAAATCCAACAGCGTCCAGCGGCCCAACACGCCAGTTCGATGTTGATTAATCAATCTTTGTGCATATTTTCGCCCTTGTTAGACTCACACAATTTGTAGAGAAAACACATCTGAATGTCGGTCAAAGTGTGTACATGTTCTCCAACAAGGAATACACATTTGTATACACGGATAGCTGTAAGATTTTACAAGCTGAATAACCTCACCTTAAAGTATCACATCTTGTGTTATATTGCAGCATGGTATCAGATCAGACAGGGAGGCCTCCAAAGTTGAGATAAATTTAAAACAGATGTTAAAATGTTGGAATAAAATATGGCACAGTGGAGAATCGTTATCAGATGTAAGATCTCTGAGACCAGATTGGTCATCATCATTATCAGGTGCCGTGACAGCTGGCGTAGGCGATCATGGATCTCCACAAATCTCTATCTTTGGTGTTTGCTATCATCTCAGATGTTGACGCTCTACTGTGCCATGAAGTCAGGCTGTCCAAAATTTTCTCTTTCTTTCTACCTTCGATTTTACCAGTTGTTACAATGTGTTCTAAACCTCCCTCCTCATCACATGTCCGAAAAATGATGACTGCCTCTTTCTTATATTGATGATAAGTTTTCTCTGTGTTTTGACCTCATTCAACACCTTAACATTAGTCATTTTAGCAGTCCATGGGATTCTCATCATTCTTCTGTAAAACCACATTTCTGTGGCCTTCAGAGATTTTTCGATCTGTTTGTTTATTGTCCATGACTCGCATCCTTATGACCAGGTTGGTATCAAGTGGTTAATACCTTGCAGTAGCATGTCACAAAAGTTTAATTTTATGTTGCCAGTTCTCCCTCCTCGTTGTTTTCTTGTTACCACAACTCAGCGAGTCAGGTACACATTTTCAGCAAGGATACCCAATACCTCTCGCATGTTAACATACGTAGCTAGTAGACTAGTCATAAAGTGAACAAGAGGATTGATGAGTACTTTCTTATCTCTAATCCTGTTGTGTCTCACAGCATCAGGATAAGAAGACACTCCTAGAACGGGCTTGTGTGTGCGCTTCGTAAATAGCGTCTTTCGTTGCCTCTGTTATCTTTGATGTCCACCTTTTGCTTTGTATCCATTGTAACTTTGAGGCGCATTGTCTGTTGGTAATCTTCTTATGTGGCCGAACCATTTAATTTGTTGTTTCTTGATGAAGTTCAGTACTGATGTTGTACACACTTTTTCCTGATGTCTTTATTTCTAAACTGGTCTCTTCTTGATACTCCTAGCATTCTGTGTAGACACTTCATCTCTGTCCTGGCTAGTCTTCTTGATACTCCTAGCATTCTGTGTAGACACTTCATCTCTGTCGTGACTAGTTTTCTTGATACTCCCAGCATTCTGCGTAGACACTTCATCTCTGTCGTGACTAGTCTTCTTGATACTCCCAGCATTCTGCGTAGACACTTCATCTCTGTCGTGACTAGTCTTCTTGATACTCCCAGCATTCTGCGTAGACACTTCATCTCTGTCGTGACTAGTCTTCTTGATACTCCCAGCATTCTGCGTAGACACTTCATCTCTGTCGTGACTAGTCTTCTTGATACTCCCAGCATTCTGCGTAGACACTTCATCTCTGTCCTGGCTAGTTTACATTATAAAATATTCATGACGTCCCAGTTCAGTAGGAGAAATTGACGTCATGTCCACCATACCCTTCGGAAGAAACAGCTGAGTGTCACTAACTTGAATGTAGCTCACAATGGAAACGGAAACCATCCACCCCCCACAAGAGACTTGGAGAAGAAGTCTTCTGGAGGAACTGAGGGCTGCGGGATTATCATAGGTAAGTCATAAAAAACGGTAAGAGATCGGGAACAGTGGGGAATAAAACTTTTGATCCCTGTGCTGCATGAGGAGCATAGAGGAGTAATTATGCCAGCAAGAAATTATAAAATATATATTGCAGAACAAGTAGTTCGGTAGAAAGAATTAATCGATTTCACTGTTCAATACAACATTGACAGAAGACTGTATTTACTTGTCTTTTATCTGTACCAAATCTAAACTACCTGTTCTTTCATGGACGAATCAAATCTAAACTTCCTTTTCTTTCATGGGCGGATCAAATCTAAACTTCCTGTTCTTTCAAGGGCGGATCAAGTCTAAACTACCTGTTCTTTCAAGGGCGGATCAATTCTAAACTTCCTTTTCTTTCATGGGCGGATCAAATCTAAACTAACTGTTCTTTCATGGGCGGTTCAAGTCTAAACTTCCTGTTCTTTCATGGGCGAATCAAGTTTAGCTTCCTGGTTTTTCATGGGCGGATCAAATGGTTTGAATAGAAACTCTTGTTTATTTCTGTTACTTAAAAATTGTATAATAACGGTTGTAAAAATTGTGACAACAAGGAGCCCCGCAGCTAGTCCCACAACGCATGCAATCACAACTTTCTGACTCTTGGGGGTAGTTTTAGCATCAATGATGTTGTCCTTGTCAGCCTCTTGTAGATATTCCTGGGTGGTGATATCATTGACATATCCCAATCCAACAGTGACTAAGTTAGAGAGTTCTCCCTTGTTCCCGGAATCATCCATAGCAAATACTGAGAAAACCAAACTGGCATTCTTTCCCTTGAACTTGATGAATCTAAGAGTTACCTGCAAAAGAAAAATTGTCTTTCTTATCATGTAGATCATAGATTCCCAAACATTTTCGGCCCACCGCCCCTTTTGCACAACATAAACTTTGTAACGCCCCGTCCACATCATAACAGTTTGCCACACCCCCATATATATATATATATACATGCTCTATTTTCTCTTTTAGACAATTAATATATATATATTTCTGTAATACATGGTCAATTTTCAAATGATTATATACATGAAATAAAAAAGTGATGAAAAAATGGATCGTTTAAGACGAACACGAATTGAAATGTAGAATTCAAATTTTAAATGATTATTCAATCGGAAAATAAGGAAAATAATTTGTTTTAAAATATTTATTATTAATTTCTTTGTTAAGGAGCCACCGATTCTTATACTTCTGTCTTCTACTTCAGAACACTTCCCCCCCAAGGATATGGGGATTAAACTATAGCGTCCAGGGAGCATACCCTGCCTGAACACCCCCAAATTCTTCTGAACCCTCTATCCCCCTTCCCTAGAACGCTTCAGCGCCCACTGGGGGTGGTATCGCCCACTTTGGGAAAAGCTGATGATGTAGATTTTAAGTGTACGCTTATGCTTCATATTAAGATAAGAAGTAACACGAAATATAACAAGATAACCGTGAGAAGTAAAATAAATATATAGATTAAAAAAATGTGAAAATTACAAAAATCAGACGAAGAATAATAAAAGAATCATACTAATGATATTTTGGGGTCTCAATAGTGAAATGGTTAAGTCGTTTGTCTGTCATATTGAAGGTTGTAGGTGTCAATAGTGAAGTGGTTAAGTCGTTTGTCTGTCATATTGAAGGTTGTAGGTCTCAATAGTGAAGTGGTTAAGTCGTTTGTCTGTCATATTGAAGGATGTAGGTCTCAATAGTGAAGTGGTTAAGTCGTTTGTCTGTCATATTGAAGGTTGTAGGTCTCAATAGTGAAGTGGTTAAGTAGTTTGTCTGTCATATTGAAGGATGTAGGTGTCAATAGTGAAGTGGTTAAGTCGTTTGTCTGTCATATTGAAGATTGTAGGTGTCAATAGTGAAGTGGTTAAGTCGTTTGTCTGTCATATTGAAGGATGTAGGTCTCAATAGTGAAGTGGTTAAGTCGTTTGTCTGTCATATTGAAGGATGTAGGTGTCAATAGTGAAGTGGTTAAGTCGTTTGTCTGTCATATTGAAGGATGTAGGTCTCAATGACAAAGTGGTTAAGTAGTTTGTCTGCCATATTGAAGGTTGTAGGTCTCAATGACAAAGTGGTTAAGTAGTTTGTCTGCCATATTGAAGGATGTAGGTCTCAATGACAAAGTGGTTAAGTCGTTTGTCTGTCATATTGAAGGATGTAGGTCTCAATGACAAAGTGGTTAAGTAGTTGTCTGCCATATTGAAGGTTGTAGGTCTCAATGACAAAGTGGTTAAGTAGTTTGTCTGCCATATTGAAGGATGTAGGTCTCAATGACAAAGTGGTTAAGTCGTTTGTCTGTCATATTGAAGGATGTAGGTCTCAATGACAAAGTGGTTAAATCGTTTGTCTGCCATATTGAAGGTTGTAGGTCTCAATGACAAAGTGGTTAAGTAGTTTGTCTGCCATATTGAAGGTTGTAGGTCTCAATGACAAAGTGGTTAAGTAGTTTGTCTGCCATATTGAAGGATGTAGGTCTCAATGACAAAGTGGTTAAGTAGTTTGTCTGCTATATTGAAGATTTTGGGTTCGATTCCAAAACAAGGCACAAGTGAAATTTTTTTTGGGAGATCAGTAGGATTGTTGCCACAGCTACCGAGGTCGTGCTTGAGTGAAGTTAATGGATGGGTAGTTAGCCCATCTCACAACTCCCAAATCAGGAAGACCAGGAGGTCAGAAGTCACTACTTCATTTTGGTCATCAAGTAGCTTGTCCCTTCCGGAACTAGGCATCCATGACAGTATTCCTGAAAAACTCTCTGTTCTGTGCAAGTTTACCGACGTCAGCAGCAGTCATTCTTAGATCGTCAATGATATCCTGCAACCATCGTCTTCTAGGTCTTCCTCTCGTTCTTCTTCCAGGCACCATTCCTTCCAAAATTAATGTCTCCAGGCACTTATTTAGTCAGTACTTACCTCTTCTTTATTTCCAAAAGGTTTTGGAGAGTCAAGGGTTCCCTTGACGATACAGCTTTTGTCTACCATGGATACATCGCCGGCAGTGACGAGAGCTTCCGCTGATGTACTCATAACTATTGTGTATGATGATGCTGTGTAAATATAAATTAACAACTGTTTATTTATATTATTTGTGTATTACTCTTGTACAGTTATACGTTACATACGGCCAGCTAGCAATTTGTTCATACCCCTCTATCCTGGACATAGTGGTCATGGTCATTGAGTAACTCGTTTGTGTCGATTTCTCTCCGCCAATAATGGCTGACACATTCCGTTTCTGAAGACATCTTTTTTTGAGTTTGTTCTCTAGTCAATTGCAGCCCCCTGCTGACGAGATCTGTCTTCCCGTGTTTGTTTGGAGTCGTTCTTCTCTAGGTGACTTCAGCCTTCTGTCGCCGTGCTCACCAACTGACGTTTGTATGCAGGGTGTACTCCTTGGACACTATAGTTTAACCCCCATATTCTTGGGGGGAAGTGTTATAGAAGTAGAAGACAAGACATGAAAGAGGATGCCCTCCTCAAGACGGAGAGAGGACGACTGCTATTTGTCCCATAGCTGGAGATGGGTTGGTTGCAGTCAGAGCATTCACCACTCGCCGGTGGGTTCTGCGCTGTAACCGTATGAGGTCCCATCCTGCTCCCCGCCCTTTGTTCTGAACTTTCACCATCAGTCTGTTCAGCTTGGTTAGTTCTGCCAGGAGTTAGACTCCCGCCGACATAGCCTGAAAGATCATCATAACACGCAAACCATGCAATCACGATAAGGTAGGCTGATTTGGAGGGGACAGCTAGTTCAATCTCTATTATTCAACCAAGGATGATATTTCTATTCTTTTTCAGTAAAGTTCCTTTTAGTGTTTTTCTGGGTTGACTTTTCTTTCTTGAACCATGTGCCTCCGTTTTCAATACATGTTTTGTGATTGTTGTAATATTTGTTGTTATCAGAGCATACCCAACATATCTGATAATCGTTCTATAGGTGGAGAAGAAAACCTGATCGGATAAACAAATATATCACACATCGTTATTTTCGATTGTGTCTCATTCCCGCATTTACCTTTCATTTCTCGTGGGCTTCCGCATACTCCTCTTCTCTTTCAGGGGATCTCTATGGCGAATTGGTTAGAATATTTGTCTGTCGTTCTGAATGTTGGAGGTTAGAATATTTGTCTGTCGTTCTGAATGTTGGAGGTTAGAATATTTGTCTGTCGTTCTGAATGTTGGGGATTAGAATCAGGACCAAGTCAAATGTGCAAATTGTTCATGTTTCTTGCTGGAGATACAAAGTTTGTGCAACGTTCTCAGCGGATAGCGTGCCACTATTTTACTGTCAGTGACAGGACCATATGAGGTTACCTGGAGCAATGAAGTCAATTCTTCGCTTTTAGTCCATTTTTAGACACTTCTATTTTAATGTGGAAGGTCAAGGAACAATTCGTTTTATTGTCTGTATATTTTGTTGTTTACCATTATATTAATATATATATATATATATATATATATATCCTTCATCGCTTATTCTCAGCCATGAACTTGAATATGTTCTTCTTCTTCAGCGATCTCTGGCCATGCGCTTAATTTTTTCTGTGGAACTCAAACTGGGCAGTCAGCTTCAGGTCTGTCAGGTTTCCCCAAAGCTTAGTTTTCAGGTCGACTGCATGTGGCCCCGTGTTGCTTCTCAGCTCACACAGGAGAGGACAGTCTTGCAGGATATGACCTGGTGTCTGTTCCGCCTGCTGACCCTGGCAGAGAACTGTTTGACTTATTCCTAGTCTATATAAGTGTTTGTTGAGTCTGCAGTGTCCGGTGCGTAGTCGAAATATAATGACATGGTCTGTTCTGCTTAGGTCTTTGGGGAGTCTTTTCCATAATTATATCCAGTGTTTGTCTTCCAGTCTACTGCAGATTTTCTCTGTATGAGGGTTTTGACCTCTTGAAAAGACAAGGGTTGGTAAATTTGCTCTTTGGCACTGTCCTCCTTAGCTAAGACATCGGCACTCTCATTGCCTGCAATGCCACAGTGAGATGGAGTCCACTGCAAGTGAATTTCTGTCTTTTCTGAAAGTTGATATGTTCAAAGTAAGAAATCGTTTACTATCTCAAACTGTCGTTCTTCTTCTTCTTCTTTTTGTTCTTCTTCGAACGTTCCATTTCGATAACTTGCTAACCACTCTGTGTGATTCATATGTGATCTGAGTCTAAGATCGATTGTACGTTGTGCTAGTTATGCGCTTACAAGTAGGCCAGCACATCCGATTTTTGCGATGCTACTTATTTACCAGGGTAGCTTCACTATGTCCTACCTCAGTCACCTCTTACGACATTACTTGTAGGTCGCAGTGGTACTATTCTGTGCTCCCCTTGCGAGTCCAGGCACAAAATGAGCGAATCTTTAGTTCTGTCAAGAACATCTCTTGAAATGGTTCTAGTCACGGGCAACCACACTCATCTTCTCTGTGTTCTCATACGTTGGAAATCTTTGCTCAAATATGTTCAGATGACATTGTGTCATTGATACGGGCACAATTATCAGATGTGCCTAACTTTAGCTTGTTGACAGGATGGTATCTCAGTCGGTTGTATCCGATGCGTAACTTTAGCTTGTTGACAGGATGGTATCTCAGTCGGTTGTATCCGATGCGTAACTTTAGCTTGTTGAAAGGATGGTATCTCAGTCTGTTGTATCCGATGCCTAACTTTAACTTGTTGACAGGATGGTATCTCAGTCTGTTGTATCCGATGCGAGGTCTGAAGATAACTTTTTTGTTGTTGCTTGTTTCAGTTCAGCTGGTAATATAAATTGTGTTTGAATACACACATAATATACACACACTGATGGATCTGTCAAACGCGTAATCAGATCAATATGGGCTTAATAAACGCAAGGAAACGGTAGCACACTTAATGAGGACTGTGGCACCTTCGAGACAACAACATCGAGCATTACTGAGGAAATCACCATTGGCTCCTGGTTTCTCTCGTGTGTGGCTGAACAACAAGCCCCTCCCCTTCCAACGATTATCGTATCAGACTTGATGAATATTCTTCAAAAGATTGAATCTGGAAGTCTGCGAGCGAAATTGGTGGACATAACTCTGAGATCACACCTAAAAAAATGACTTGGTTGCACCAGATCCAGCTATAAACTTATGCGCCTGCGGACTCAGGTAAGAATTATGGGAAATCAGACCACAACTACACCACGTGACCTCGCATTCCAGTATTGTTGTATATATGAAAATCGTGGCATATCCCAAAGGACGTAGCCATCAACCACAGTAAACAAGTCGTTGATTTTCTAGGCACCACTTATACGTTCAGTAGTTTGCCATTGCTTTCTGAACGGGTGGCGTCATCGTCCTTTGGTAAAATCAACGGAAACAATTTGCAAGCAAACTGTCCGCAGCGTGATTCGAACTCAGAACGTCGGGGTTAATAGACAGAGTCACTAACCCCTAGGCCACTTTAAAATCAACACAAAATGCTAATTCGAAGTTATATTATGCAATAAGTTAAGTTTAACAATAAGGAATATAAATATTATGAATATTTTTCACCAATAAATAACCACAGACTCACAGAATTGAGTAAAATTGCAAAAATGCTTGTTCTATCAAACATATATTTTTCCAGCCTCAACTTAAACTAGGTCAGTGATTTTCCCGTCAGTTGTCAAGTCCAGTTAGAGTTGGTTGTGGCTGTACACACCTGGACATGCTGGAGTGCATCGTAACGAGCGTGATGACTTTCTTGCAAACAATGCCCAACTCAAGTGGGCAAACGTATGGACAGAGCTGATGTAATCAATGCAATGCGCGTTAATTTATGTGCTATGGGTGAGTCTCAAACATTGGACAAATTACGAGAATTGGAAGTTAAGTTTGGACAAGCCAGATAGTGTCGTCTTCGTGGTAGAGAGAAAAGGTATACTAATCTTATAGGTATTTCTCATGGGAACGGTGAGAAAATTAACTTTGGAATGGCTGTTGAACCTGAGAACTGAACGCGAATATGAATGCGCATTACGTTGGCCATAACATCGATCGCATAACAGAACATCGATCGCATAACAGAACATCGATCGCATAACAGAACATCGATCGCATAACATAACATTGATCGCATAACATAACATTGATCGCATAACATAACATTGATCGCATAACATAACATTGATCGCATAACATTGATTGCATAACATAACATTGATCGCATAACATAACAAAAATACAGAGTGTTCAAGATAATTGCAGCCCCATTGCCAATTCGAAAGTTGCCAGGTACAGCATTGAATTGTGTTTATTTACTATTTAAACCGGTTCTGACTAGCTCGTCCTACGTCACATATGTTCATCGCCCCTTCCCGCACTACAATTACACACCGTCACACAACCTTGACCTATACTACGTCATAACTGAACCTTCCCATTTCCATACATATATGCCAGATTAGCTCCATTCACGGGCTGCTTTTAAGTTGAAATCCCTGTAGTTTATCCGAATATTTTAATGTGGTTTTGTTTGACAGGTCCTACTTGATATTGTTGTGACACGTCTTATGACTTCTTCGTTATGCTACACAAATGTAACAAAGTTAGGAATTATGGTTGAATACAAACGCATCTTCTCACCTTTATCATAGTCCAGATCATCACCTGGTGCAGTCCAAGCTAAAATAACGGTCCCATTCGATGCTGACGTTTGCAAGACTCGCAGATCCGTAATGCGCATGGGCGGATACTCATCCAAGTCGTAAGTGAGATTTCTTGAAGATTTGGGGAACTGACGTTTAGGATGTTCAATGTGCACACTGCTGGCATATCCAATAGCAATTTGTGTGGTTTCAGACTCTGGCAAATATCAAATGAGTTTAGACAAATTAGTTTCAAGTTGTTCACTGATATGAAAAATAATAATGAGAATATAATTATAGGAACGCAGATAGCGAAGTGGATGACACCCTTCGCTAGTAACCCCGTGACGTGGAAACTCTGTGGTTCGAGACCAGCTTGGAAAAAAAAGTCGGTGGGCACAAGGTGCTTGGTTGGACTACAGGTCCACTGATCCTTTACTTGGGGATCTAAATTACAAGTACTTCTGAAGTCTGAGTAAGAATCGCCTGAATGACGAGGGGCACTGGTTCGGTGATCTAATTTACAAATCAAGTACCCCAGAAGTCAGAGTAAAGCTTTTTTGAATGACGAGGGGGCACTGGTGATAAGGAAAGCAAACCGTCATGCAAAAATCCGTCAAGGATGTCATATTAGGTTATTTCTGCGACCGAGTGGTTACCGGGGCCCAAATTTGGAGGGTAAAGAATAGAACCACTGTTGCCTGCCACGAATGTCGTAAGAGACGTCTAAGGAGGATTGGCTAAAATCTGATTCATGTGTCCTAAAAGTGTAGAAATCTATGCGTTTAGGGGCCTACCAAACCAATGTGCAACGTATACACGTTCTTGGCAAAGATCAAACATATCACAAAGAGTGATTAAAATTGGTTGTAAAGAACGAACGTAAAGAAGAAGAAAAGAAGAAGGAGGCTACGTCTGAATTCATAACGGGTGATAGAAAAACACATACAAATATAAATTGTATATGAGCAAGTTACAAGGAGAGAGGAACAAAGATAGTGTTAACAATTACAAGTATTAAACTGTTTAGTTTGGTCATTTATTCACACAAGAATGAGATTGCTTCAGTTGTTCATTAGTTTATATGTGGAGTATGTCTGTGTGTAGTATTATTGTATTTTCTCTTATATTATAACATTCATTGTCATCGTGTGTGTCTGTTCCTCACTAGAGAAGACTTCAGAGCTTGACATCAAGCTCGTTCAAAATGTATATATTTCATATTGTGTTCAGTTAGTCTCCATAGCGGGACATTGGTCATGAGCGTGCAACACTGTTTAAGTTTAAGTTAATTGCATATCCTTTAAAGAACTTTGTGAATCAACCCCAGCTTTTTAACGCTGTTTTTGAGATTTTTCTAGGCATTATTACGTTTAGTAGTTTGCCATTGCTTTCTGAACAGGTAATGACATCGTCCTTTTGTAAAAATCCATGCGAAACAATTTGCAACCAAATTGTCCGCAGCGTAATTCGAACTCAGAACGTCGAGGTTAATAGACCGAGTCACTTTCCTATACGCCACAGACGCCACCACGCAACAATTACGTCGATTAAAAAATCGGATGAAAATGTGATTGCTGATCGAAAGACATGAGCGTCGAAGGACATTTAGTTGATGTCCTCAATGCATGTTAACCCTTTCATTCTCTAATTTTGTTTAACCTCTGAGCGCATTTATAATTGTATTGTATACTTAATTAGCCAGTAAACTGGTTTTGCGTCCTCTTAAACATTGCAGCAAGCCAGTATATCGGCTTTGAGAAGCGAAGGGGTTAAGTTAGTGACATTGAAGAGTCTTATTTCGAAGGTGCTCATCCAAAGTCATATATCATCATCATCATCAAGTAGCTAGTCCCTTCCGGAACTTGGCTCCCATGACAGCAGTAATGAAAAACTCTGTTCTGTGCAAGTTGACCGGCGTCAGCAGCAGTCATTCTCAGATCATCAATGACATCCTGCACCCATCGTCTTCTAGATCTTCCTCTCATTCTTCTTCCAGGCACCATTCCCTCCAAAATTATCTTCTCTAGGCACTCATGTTGTTTTATTTGTCCGAAATATTTAATTTTCCTTGATTTTATGCTCTTTAATAGCCAACTCTCTTTATTAAGCTGTTGCAGAACAAAATCGAGCTGGTACGGTCAGTCGCTGGACGCTGTTGGAGATATTACGATGGAGATCGGAGTACCTATGGATGTGTCCGGAGTGCAATGAAGATATTCCAAACTGAAACTGTTTAGAACAGAAACATTTTTTTTTTCTCTGTCCATGATATTCTAAGTACTCTTTTCTGTCTATGATATTATAAGTACTATGCTCTGTTCATGATATTCTAAGTACTATGCTCTGTTCATGATATTCTAAGTACTATGCTCTGTTCATGATATTCTAAGTACTATGCTCTGTTCATGATATTCTAAGTACTATGCTCTGTCTATGATATTCTAAGTACTCTTCTCTGTCTATGATATTCTAAGTACTCTTCTCTGTCTATGATATTCTAAGTACTCTTCTCTGTCTATGATATTCTAAGTACTCTTCTCTGTCTATGATATTCTAAGTACTCTTCTCTGTCTATGATATTCTAAGTACTCTTCTCTGTCTATGATATTCTAAGTACTATGCTCTGTTCATGATATTCTAAGTACTCTTCTCTGTCCATGATATTCTAAGTACTATGCTCTGTCTATGATATTCTAAGTACTATGCTCTGTCTATGATATTCTAAGTACTCTTCTCAGTCTATGATATTCTAAGTACTATGCTCTGTTCATGATATTCTAAGTACTATGCTTTGTTCATGATATTCTAAGTATCATTCTTTATCCATGATATTCTAAGTACTCTTGTCTGTCCATGATATTCCCTCTCTCTCTCTCTCTCTCTCTCTCTCCTCTCTCTCTCTCCTCTCTCTCTCTCTCTCTCTCTCTCGATCGTTCTTAAGCCACTTTTATCATTTGATTGTGATATATAAGCAGCCAAACATCAAGAACGGATGTAGGTGCACAACCTTCAGTACCTATTGGAGCTCAGGTGCTTTTCCTTCGGCGGCATGTTCGATTTCAACCAGCGTTTACTGGGTTCGCTCTCCGTTAACCTTTTGCTGTCCCCAGCCAAAACCCACAAGGCAGCAGGTTTTTGATATTCTAAGTACTCTTCGCTGTCCATGATATTCTAAGTACTTTCATGTCATGTATAGGAAGTCATGTTCAGGTAGATATATTGTACTTACGTGTGTCACCTGACACCAGGACATCACCATGGGAATTCATCATCTCAATATTAACACTATAATATCCAGAGGCGGAGAAGCGTGTGAAGAAACGAGTGTAGATACCATCTCCTTTCACAGCATCTGCTCCTGCAATCAGAATATAGGATTTCAGATTATCCCCATTTAAAAAAGTGTACAGAAATACCATTACCATCATGTGTCATGAATTAACATTTAAAAAAAAATTTAGTTCATAGACTAGTTAATTGCACATCCTTTACAGGACTTTGCGAATCAACCCCAGCTCTTTAACGATGTTTGTGATTTTTCTAGGCATTATTACGTTCAGTAGCTTGCCATTGCTTTCTGAACGGGTGGTGTCATCGTCCTTTTATAAAAATCCCCGCGAAACAATTTGCAACCAAATTGTCCGCAGCGTGATTTGAACTCAGAACACTGGAGTTAATAGACCGAGTCACTATCCCCTAAGCTACATACGCCACCTTCATAGACTACTATGTGAAAATGAATAAGACGAGATTCGAACTAGGAAACTCGTGGTTTATCCTTTATATGACGTCATCATCAACCAAAGTAAACAAGTCATTGATTTTCTAGGCATCACTTGTACGTTCAGTAGTTTGTCATTACTTTCTTAACGGTGATGTTCATTTTTACCGTTCGTAAAAATACATTTGCTTCTAAACTGCCTGCCTCGGAGTTTGAACCAGGTACTATTGGGATGGGATCGAAGTCACTACCACTAAGCTACAGACGTATAATACTGTTTTATTCAAAAATCATTTTGTCTGGTTATGCGGGGGTCACTTGCCACCCTCCCATCCTCCTTGCTTTAACGTATGGACGTCCATGTACATGAGGTCATTAAATGGGGGTTTGTGGGGGTGTAGGGGGTGTAAGACACAATATCCTACCAAAAATTTTTTCCAGGGCATTATTTGGACATGCTAATACTCGTATTAAGGATCTTTGTTCCCAATGCAACAGTTTCTCAATCATCACGCAGCAGTCCCACCTTCTCCACGCCGCTGACAAATCCAATAGAATGACAAGACCGATACAGCTTGGCGCCTGCGACGTTGCAGGAGCTACCAGATTACCAATGAATACAATGGCATACTGCCTTAAGGACTGTTTTAGATTTTATCTCGTGGTTTGCTTCCCAAGAATTTCCCATGATTGGGTGTAACCACAGGACGGCAGAAGTTTCAAACAAAGTTTACCTTCTAGATGTTACCTACAAGTTTAACTAACGTTATCTTCCCGAAACTACAAGTCTTCTGATAAAAGTTACTTTCCATTCATCCATTATATCCTTTCTGGGTACTTTGATACAATTTCACCGGTTACTCGAGTATTCGACTTGACCTAGGTCACGGAACGTTACTAGGTCGACATTACTTCATCCGCCCGCCTCAAAATGGATTTCTTGTCCTTGTTAACATTGGTTAACGACAATAATAGTAGTGTTGTTTATCTACAAGACCATAGGATTTTACATTTTCTTGGATCACCAAACCGCCAACCTCTCTGTGCACTTTGTGGACCCAAACACAGACGCACATACACAGAACATAGAGGTGCTCTGGAAAACGGCGACGGAATGAAACAAGAAGCAAAATGGAACACATCGACATCTCTTGCATTCGTACTTGCGTGAGTTTATGTGGCACCGTCGGACAAAATCCAGACGTTTGAATCCATTTGAAGCATTTATGACAGACATTGTAAGCTTCTGGCCCCAGAGTTACCACTCACATTCCCGTTGCCCTGTCTACTCAGTCATTTTTAGGGCTATCCTGACCTAGTAACGTTTCGTGACCTAGGTCAGGTCGAATACTCGAGTATCCGGTGAAATTGTATCAAAGTACCCTTTCAACAGGAAGGCCGGAAGCTGAACTTGGAGCTCATAGACGTTAAGAGACACGCCGTAGAAGCTTTTTTTTTATAGTCAGTGAGAGTTTATCCTTACTGTCAGACCCAGCATGGCCAGTATGTTTAAAATAATGACATTGTGATGTTTATATAATAAAATTTGTAAAAAATATATAGACTAGAAATAAGTCAAACAGCATTCTGCCAGAGTAAACAGGCGGAACAGGCACCGGAGTGTGTCCTGCAAGAATATTCTCTCCTGGGTGAACTGAGAAGCAACATGGGGCCACACCCAGTAGACCTCAAAACTAAGCTTTGGTGAAACTTAACAGACATGAAGTTCACTGCCCAGTTTGTTGTCCACAGTGGATTTAGCTTCCTTCCTTTCGTTCGTTTGAAATATTGTCTATATATTCATAGTTGTCCCTCGTGTAAACTTCACTGTCTTTTGAAGCTCACACAGAAGTCCGTGAAGTTTTATAAGTGAATTAAGCGTATGTACAGAGACTGCCGAAGAGTTATATAATATTAGTGCCACTTCAGTCCAGGATTTAATCATCTAACGACTACAATGAGTAGAAGATCACTTCGGGAGAAAACACTTTTCTTTTCGTTTCTTTTGTCATTCTCTGCTTTTTTTGCCGTAAGGCGTAGCAGGTTTAACTTATGATCGGTTTCCGAGATAGTGCACGCACCGTCGCTTGATATGCTGTGATATTGTGGAGTTTTAAGTTGTCTGTAACTCCATCATTTCATCTTTTTCTTGGTCTGTCCCTTCCTCTTGATGACTCCATTTTCAGGCTTTACGCTCTTGCAACTGGTGTATTCGGGTTCATTCTCACCAAGTGGCCAAACCATTTGATTCTCGTTTGTCAATAAATCTAATAACAGTTGTTGTTCCGACTGTTCTTCTAATTTCCTCATTTTTATATAGTCTCTTCTTGTTTTATTTACAAACTTTCCTCAAGTATCTCATTTCACAATTCTGCAGGAATTATAATACGTTTAAAGAAACAAGTAACAGAACCTTTTTTTTTACCAAGTGGTATATAGGGTAATACAGTGTTAGGCCTGTATTTTTATTGACCGTCGGCACACGATGGTTGATGTGGTCAACATCATGCCGGCCGCCTTTACTTCCCAGTACTTTTCCTGGTACCTAATTGAGGCTGGATCGACCTGAGAGCCGTTACAGTCGTGAAAATCCCCCGCCCGCTGTGGAATTCAATTCGGACCACTGGTCTAAGATGCAAGCCCACTAGCAACTGCGCTACTATAGGAATTATAATCCTGTGCTACTATATGAATTATAATCCTGTAGAAATAATATTACATTTCGTATTCGTGTATTACATTTCATAATTATATCAAATCGATGTAGACCAATCAGGAGAAGCTTACCTGCGCCATTATCTAACAGTTCAAGAGTAGCAGGCGATGCCATTGGTCGATGTACTGTAGCCATGACTTTCAGATTTGTCGAGGGCGTATCGCTTCTAGAGACCTCAGCTACGATGATAGACTTGATTGGCCAAGTATTGTTTTCCACAATGATGTCGCCTGTGAACTTCAGTGTTGGGATGTTAGGGTCTCTCCCAGAGGACAATACCACAATAGAGACCATTATAGATAAGCTTTCCTGATTGTCATTTGTAATGACATATCTCCAATGTCCGACCTAGATAGAAATGTGATCTGTCAGTGTGATTTCACGGATGTAAATCGACGAAGTGGGTGAACTGGCTAGAGACAGAGTGAATTTCAGATGTGCTGCAAAGAGAGCAACGTCCTATAAAGGATACTCACCTTGATGATGATGATGATGATGAAGAAGTAATCATTGATTTACGTAGGGGGTGTCTCTGTGGAATAGAGGTTAGATGCTCGTCTCTCGTGCCAAAGGTACCAGGTTCGCTCCCTCGTGGAGCCATTTGGATATTTTCAGTGTAGGTGAGATCTAGTTTCTAATCCTATCGGAGACGGACGATAAAACGTATGACCCGATAAGAACCCTTGGCAGTTCAAAATTGAGAACAGCAGGCTGTAAAACCGCTGCCCGTGCAAAATTCATTAATAAAGATTAAAAATAAAATTCCTACAGAAATATCTTCACCATCTTCAAAATTTTACGGAGGACCGTCGCCGGTGATGTTGGATTCGAGCACTGTCGCTGAGATTTTCCTGTGTAAGAAAGAGATCGGAACACACATGGTAACTCACCGAAGTGCAATAATGATGGTCCTATCAATCAATCAATCAAATCAATCAGTTTTATTAAGATAGCTTGAAGACAAGATGGAGTAGGTTAAACAAGTAACATTTTTTCTATCATGACATGAAAATCGTGGGAATATCCTTTACAGGACGCCGCAATTTACCACAGTAAACTAGTCGTCGATTTTCGAGGCACTAGTTATACGTTCAGTAGTTTGCCATTGATTTCTGAACGGGGTTTACAGAGTTTATGTTGTGCAAAGTGGGCGGTGGACCGAAAACGTTTGGGAATCTATGGTCTACTGTCATACGGTAGCAGATGAAACATCTGATCTGACAGCGGCTTTAACAGTTGCAGATGGTACAGTCTACTGTCGTATGTTAGACCGTCTACTGTCATACGGTAGCAGATGAAACATCTGATCTGACAGCGGCTTTAACAGTTGCAGATGGTACAGTCTACTGTCGTATGCTAGACCGTCTACTGCCATACGGTAGCAGATGAAACATCTGATCTGACAGCGGCTTTAACAGTTGCAGATGGTACAGTCTACTGTCGTATGCTAGACCGTCTACTGCCATACGGTAGCAGATGAAACATCTGATCTGACAGCGGCTTTAACAGTTGCAGATGGTACAGTCTACTGTCGTATGCTAGACCGTCTACTGCCATACGGTAGCAGATGAAACATCTGATCTGACAGCGGCTTTAACAGTTGCAGATGGTACAGTCTACTGTCGTATGCTAGACCGTCTACTGTCATACGGTAGCAGATGAAACATCTGATCTGACAGCGGCTTTAACAGTTGCAGATGGTACAGTCTACTGTCGTATGCTAGACCGTCTACTGTCATACGGTAGCAGATGAAACATCTGATCTGACAGCGGCTTTAACAGTTGCAGATGGTACAGTCTACTGTCGTATGTTAGACCGTCTACTGCCATACGGTAGCAGATGAAACATCTGATCTGACAGCGGCTTTAACAGTTGCAGATGGTACAGTCTACTGTCGTATGTTAGACCGTCTACTGTCATACGGTAGCAGATGAAACATCTGATCTGACAGCGGCTTTAACAGTTGCAGATGGTACAGTCTACTGTCGTATGCTAGACCGTCTACTGTCATACAGTAGCAGATGAAACATCTGATCTGACAGCGGCTTTAACAGTTGCAGATGGTACAGTCTACTGTCGTATGCTAGACCGTCTACTGTCATACGGTAGCAGATGAAACATCTGATCTGACAGCGGCTTTAACAGTTGCAGATGGTACAGTCTACTGTCGTATGCTAGACCGTCTACTGTCATACGGTAGCAGATGAAACATCTGATCTGACAGCGGCTTTAACAGTTGCAGATGGTACAGTCTACTGTCGTATGCTAGACCGTCTACTGCCATACGGTAGCAGATGAAACATCTGATCTGACAGCGGCTTTAACAGTTGCAGATGGTACAGTCTACTGTCGTATGCTAGACCGTCTACTGTCATACGGTAGCAGATGAAACATCTGATCTGACAGCGGCTTTAACAGTTGCAGATGGTACAGTCTACTGTCGTATGCTAGACCGTCTACTGCCATACGGTAGCAGATGAAACATCTGATCTGACAGCGGTTTTAACAGTTGCAGATGGTACAGTCTACTGTCGTATGCTAGACCGTCTACTGTCATACGGTAGCAGATGAAACATCTGATCTGACAGCGGTTTTAACAGTTGCAGATGGTACAGTCTACTGTCGTATGCTAGACCGTCTACTGTCATACGGTAACAGATGAAACATCTGATCTGACAGCGGCTTTAACAGTTGCAGATGGTACAGTCTACTGTCGTATGCTAGACCGTCTACTGTCATACGGTAACAGATGAAACATCTGATCTGACAGCGGCTTTAACAGTTGCAGATGGTACAGTCTACTGTCGTATGCTAGACCGTCTACTGCCATACGGTAGCAGATGAAACATCTGATCTGACAGCGGCTTTAACAGTTGCAGATGGTACCGTCTACTGTCGTATGCTAGACCGTCTACTGTCATACGGTAGCAGATGAAACATCTGATCTGACAGCGGCTTTAACAGTTGCAGATGGTACAGTCTACTGTCGTATGCTAGACCGTCTACTGTCATACGGTAGCAGATGAAACATCTGATCTGACAGCGGCTTTAACAGTTGCAGATGGTACAGTCTACTGTCGTATGCTAGACCGTCTACTGCCATACGGTAGCAGATGAAACATCTGATCTGACAGCGGCTTTAACAGTTGCAGATGGTACAGTCTACTGTCGTATGCTAGACCGTCTACTGTCATACGGTAGCAGATGAAACATCTGATCTGACAGCGGCTTTAACAGTTGCAGATGGTACAGTCTACTGTCGTATGCTAGACCGTCTACTGCCATACGGTAGCAGATGAAACATCTGATCTGACAGCGGTTTTAACAGTTGCAGATGGTACAGTCTACTGTCGTATGCTAGACCGTCTACTGTCATACGGTAGCAGATGAAACATCTGATCTGACAGCGGTTTTAACAGTTGCAGATGGTACAGTCTACTGTCGTATGCTAGACCGTCTACTGTCATACGGTAACAGATGAAACATCTGATCTGACAGCGGCTTTAACAGTTGCAGATGGTACAGTCTACTGTCGTATGCTAGACCGTCTACTGTCATACGGTAACAGATGAAACATCTGATCTGACAGCGGCTTTAACAGTTGCAGATGGTACAGTCTACTGTCGTATGCTAGACCGTCTACTGCCATACGGTAGCAGATGAAACATCTGATCTGACAGCGGCTTTAACAGTTGCAGATGGTACCGTCTACTGTCGTATGCTAGACCGTCTACTGTCATACGGTAGCAGATGAAACATCTGATCTGACAGCGGCTTTAACAGTTGCAGATGGTACAGTCTACTGTCGTATGCTAGACCGTCTACTGTCATACGGTAGCAGATGAAACATCTGATCTGACAGCGGCTTTAACAGTTGCAGATGGTACAGTCTACTGTCGTATGCTAGACCGTCTACTGCCATACGGTAGCAGATGAAACATCTGATCTGACAGCGGCTTTAACAGTTGCAGATGGTACAGTCTACTGTCGTATGCTAGACCGTCTACTGTCATACGGTAGCAGATGAAACATCTGATCTGACAGCGGCTTTAACAGTTGCAGATGGTACCGTCTACTGTCGTATGCTAGACCGTCTACTGCCATACGGTAGCAGATGAAACATCTGATCTGACAGCGGCTTTAACAGTTGCAGATGGTACAGTCTACTGTCGTATGCTAGACCGTCTACTGCCATACGGTAGCAGATGAAACATCTGATCTGACAGCGGCTTTAACAGTTGCAGATGGTACAGTCTACTGTCGTATGCTAGACCGTCTACTGTCATACGGTAGCAGATGAAACATCTGATCTGACAGCGGCTTTAACAGTTGCAGATGGTACAGTCTACTGTCGTATGCTAGACCGTCTACTGTCATACGGTAGCAGATGAAACATCTGATCTGACAGCGGCTTTAACAGTTGCAGATGGTACAGTCTACTGTCGTATGCTAGACCGTCTACTGCCATACGGTAGCAGATGAAACATCTGATCTGACAGCGGCTTTAACAGTTGCAGATGGTACAGTCTACTGTCGTATGCTAGACCGTCTACTGTCATACGGTAGCAGATGAAACATCTGATCTGACAGCGGCTTTAACAGTTGCAGATGGTACAGTCTACTGTCGTATGTTAGACCGTCTACTGCCATACGGTAGCAGATGAAACATCTGATCTGACAGCGGTTTTAACAGTTGCAGATGGTACAGTCTACTGTCGTATGCTAGACCGTCTACTGTCATACGGTAGCAGATGAAACATCTGATCTGACAGCGGTTTTAACAGTTGCAGATGGTACAGTCTACTGTCGTATGCTAGACCGTCTACTGTCATACGGTAGCAGATGAAACATCTGATCTGACAGCGGCTTTAACAGTTGCAGATGGTACAGTCTACTGTCGTATGCTAGACCGTCTACTGCCATACGGTAGCAGATGAAACATCTGATCTGACAGCGGCTTTAACAGTTGCAGATGGTACAGTCTACTGTCGTATGCTAGACCGTCTACTGTCATACGGTAGCAGATGAAACATCTGATCTGACAGCGGCTTTAACAGTTGCAGATGGTACAGTCTACTGTCGTATGCTAGACCGTCTACTGTCATACGGTAGCAGATGAAACATCTGATCTGACAGCGGCTTTAACAGTTGCAGATGGTACAGTCTACTGTCGTATGCTAGACCGTCTACTGCCATACGGTAGCAGATGAAACATCTGATCTGACAAGAAGCTGAGTAGCAAAGCTAGTATAGACCTACACATACATTCATACACATATATATAAACATATATGAGAAGATATATACACACGTAGACAGACAACATACCTCGGCAAGACCAGGTATTGATATCTTTACTCTCTTCAATATCGAATCATTGATGTACTCAGGATACAAGTAACAGTATCGACGTCCACTAGGGGATGTAACTGTTATATTAGGAGGTCTATCAGTTGTGTACGTGATTATTACCCTTGTTTTCTTGCCAAGACTGGTGTCCAAGATAAAGCTGCCAGTCATAGACTCCAACTGTGCCAGATAATCTGCCTGACTAACGATCTGTGTTAATTATTAGAAAATATGATTTGACCAGAGACGGGAAACAATCTGCATGATGCATTTAAATATTCTACCAGTGGCGTATCTGGTCCTTGATACAAGGTGGGCTACATACTGAGAATTTTAAAAACAATAAAATCAATATTTCTAAATGACTTTCAGAAAGTATATTTGCCTTTTAATGTATTATTATTATTATTATTACTACTACGATTATCAGTGGCGGCTCGTGGTAGTTTTTGTTGGTGGGGCCAGACAAAATTTTTCGGAAAAATCATATTTTTTCGGTTAGGTTATATTTTAATTTATAAAATAATAAATACACGTTACACATTATTTTTGTGGGGTCCGGCCACACAGGCCCTTAATGACGAGCCGCTACTGACTATTATTATTATTATTATTATTATTATTAATAATAATATTAGATAGCCGTTTTATGTTAAGACAGTATTAAATATCAATTTAAATGATAAATAATATATATATAACAGCGTTTCCCAAACTGGGGTCCGTGGACCACCGGTAGTCCACGAGGTACTCACATTGGGTCCTCAGGTGCTTAAAGAAATGTTATGACCTTTGACATTTCAAACAGAAAAATAAATTTTAAAAACATTTATAAAAACAGTGGTAATCTAGTTCCGCAGCGAAATCAAAGGATCCGGACCAGACCGGAGTCTAAATGATGACAGGACAAAATGAAAGATCATTTGAAATTTCCCACAGTTAGAGAAATTGGAGCCAGCTTGACTGTTGGTGTAGTGTAATAATAACTCCATCGCTAGAAGATTTTCAAATATAGAAACTTTTGGGGTCGGTGGCAGCAAAATGTATTTAAAAGAGGGTCCGCTGTAATGCAAAGTTTGGGAACCGCTGGTATATAAAATTTTAAAAGACACAAATGACACAAAAATAGTTAATGTTATCAGTGACCAATAGACTAGTTAATGTTACCAGTAGCCAATTGTGGTCAATAGACTTAATGTTATCAGTGACCAATAGACTAGCTAATGTTATCAGTGACCAATAGACTAGCTAATGTTATCAGTAGCCAATAGACTAGCTAATGTTATCAGTGGTCAATAGACTAGTTAATGTTATCAGTGGTCAATAGACTAGTTAATGTTATCAGTGGTCAATAGACTAGTTAATGTTATCAGTGACCAATAGACTAGTTAATGTTATCAGTGGACAATAGACTAGCTAATGTTATCAGTGGCCAATAGACCAGCTAATGTAAGAAGGAAAGGACATTACCTGAACCGGAATATGACCTCTCCCTGGATCAAAGAATCCATAAACATCCAACATGGCGTCTACAGCTGATGTGGACATCTGTTCTCTCGTATCGAAGTAATACCTCCCACCTGAACATACAACAAAACTATGAAGGTAAAGATGATATTTTTATGACATTCATATTACGTTCAGTAATTTCTCAAGAGTTCTATAAGTTATTGTGTAGATATTGTGTCTTGTAATCTCTCAAGTGTTCTATAAGTTATTGTGTAGATATTGTGTCTTGTAATCTCTCAAGTGTTCTATAAGTTATTGTGTAGATATTGTGTCTTGTAATCTCTCAAGAGTTCTATAAGTTATTGTGTAGATATTGTGTCTTGTAATCTCTCAAGAGTTCTCTGTATGGCGTAGAAGTTAGATGCTTGTCTCTTGTGCCAAATGTACCAGGTTCACTTCCTCGTGGAGCAATCTGGATAATTTTTCCAGAGATACCAGATCTTAGTGTTGGTGAGGTCGAGTTCCTAGTCCTATCAGAGATGGACGATAAAACATAGGTCCTGTGTTCAATTTGAGCACGTAAAAGAACAATTGACAGTTCAAAATGGAGAAGAGCAGGCTGGAAAACCGCTGCCCAGACAAAATCCACTACAAAAAAAAGATTTAAAATAAAATTTTACAAAAATATCTTCACCATCTTCAAAATTACATCGGGGACACTCGCCGTTGCTGCGGAGTTAGTGCACTGCAGCTGAAATCTTGAAGTGTAAGAAAGAGATCGGAGCACACATGGTTGCTCACCGAAATAAAATGATGATGTTCCTATCCAGGACCGTGCGGTATATTTTCCTACTATGATGCACATCTTCGAAATGCCTCCCCTAAGATGTTTTTCTTTAAAATAACCTTTAATTGTGATTTTGATTTCGCTGTTTATGCCGACCTATTAGGTGTCGCCTGATGCAGCCGCCTCTCTGTATCATAGTACAGCACGGCCCTGGTCCTATCAATTAAACAAATCAATCACGTGTATATATTATGATGAAAACGCGTCCATGCAGACATATGAAAAATGTTTGGTGGGCCGGGCCCCACTGGTCCTTAATGACGAGCCGCCCCTGACGTGTATATATTATGATGAAACCGTGTCCATGCCGACATATGAAAAATAGGTTGTCATTTTGTGATGAGGTCAAAGATTGTTGTTGTGAAGTCAATGATGTTTGTTATCTCCTAGTTATCATTCATGCTTTTGTCTTTTTTGTTGTTGCTATTGTTGTTGGAAATTAGATCTGTCGAACTGGTTGCTCTTCTGTAACCGTCTAACTGTATCTCTGTGATGTGACATAAGAACTGTCTCAGTCTCTTCATTTGTTTTGTATCTTTGGCTTGATAAAGACCTTTTGGTCGAAACATCGCTATATCTTGTTTTTGTAATTTGCAAAATTATATTCCTTTGTTTTTACGTGTTTCATCTTCGATACATACTTTTACTGTAGTCTTCCACCCGTGTGGTGCCAGGACCCACAAGGGACGCCAATAACAGTACCAATGCGACCTATAAGGAATGTGGTAAGAGGCGACTGATGTAGGACCTAGGGAAACTACCCTAGTAAATAGAAGCGTCGCAGAAATCAGATGTGTTGACCTCTTTAAATGCGCATAAATGGCACAACGCATAATCGCTCTTAGGCTCTGATCACGTACAAATCACAAAGAATGGTTTGAAAAGCGGTCGATATGAAGCATTTGAAGATAAAGAAGAAGATAGATTGTGTACCTGTTTGGATAACCAACTTTTCCAATGATCTTTCCTCGTCATCATCAAAGGCTATGATACTGATAACAGCACCAGTGTTTTCGATTGTTTGTGAGACATCAGCAATAGTAGGTGTGATCGTCTCATGTCCGTCAGTGATGACAACAATAAAGACATCGGTTGCACTTTGGTCGTGGCTAGTCAGCAGCTGAAGAGATATTTTACAATTTTATGAAGAGGATACAAAAACACAAGAATGTATATGGTAAAAATGAAATTCTTCTTCTTCAGCGACCTCTGGTCATGCCTTTAATTTACTGTGGACCACAAGCTGGGCAGTCAGCTTCAGGTCTGTCAGCTTCAGGTCTGTCAGCTTCAGGTCTGTCAGGTTTCCTTCTTCAACGATCTCTTGTCATGCGTTTAATTTTTTTTTTTTTTATTTTAATTTTTTTTTTTCTTTCGTCCGCTTTCAACTCAGACGAAGTTCCATCTCTGAAACTGATTTTGCGTGAAAATCTGTTTTCCAATTTCTTACAATGGCAGCAGCGTGCACATTGTAAATTACTTTACACTGGCAGCCGTGTGCTCAATGTACTCGTAATTAGTATTCCCTCGCCATACAGGCAGATTTTCTCCGACTTCAGAGGTACTCACGTTATCGTCCTGAGTAAGACCAGGGACTCGAACAAATGCCGGACAGTAGGTTCGAACCCGAACTATGAGGAGTCTCACAGCTAGCAGGCCGAGCTACTATCAACTACTCTAGGCAGTCCCCTATGCGTTTAATTTACTGTGGACCACAAACTGGGCAGTCAGCTTCAGGTTGTCAGCTTCAGGGTTGTCAGCTTCAGGGTTGTCAGCTTCAGGGTTGTCAGCTTCAGGGTTGTCAGCTTCAGGTCTGTCAGGTTTCCTTCTTCAGTAATCTCTAGTCATGCGCTTAATTTACTGTGGACCACAAACTTGGCAGTTAGCTTCAGGTCTGTCAGGTTTCCACAAAGCTTAGTTTTCAGGTCGATTGCTTGTGGTCACATGTTGTTTCTCAGCTCACCCAGGAGAGGACTGTCTTGCAGGATATGCTCTGGTGTTTGTTCCGCCGAAAATGAAATCGTGACATATCCTAAAGGACGTAGCCATCAACCACAGTAAACGAGTCGTTGATTTTTCTAGGCATCACTTATACGTTCAATAGTTTGCTATTGCTTTCTGAACGGTAAAGTATATGGTACACATAAAATTAATGCATCATCATCATCAAGTAGCTTGTCCCTTCTGGAACTTGGCTTCCATGACAGCAGTCCTGAAAAACTTTGTTCTGTGCAAGTTGACCGGCGTCAGCAGCAGTCATTCTCAGATCGTCAATAACATCTTGCACCCATCGTCTTCTAGATCTTTCTCTCATTCTTCTTCCATGCATCATTACCTCCAAAATTATTTTCTCTAGGCACTCATGTTGTTTGATGTGTCCGAAATATTTAATTTTCCTTGATGTTATGCTCTTTAATAACCAACTCTCTTGAATATCAAGCAGTTGCAGAACAGAAGCAATTATTCTTTTTTCTGTCCATGATATTCTAAGTACTCTTCGGTAGCATTGCATTCAAAGTCATTAATGGTATTTTCCGCCGCTTTGTCAATGTTCCATATCTTACAGGCATTGTTGTTAAGGAAAAAACCGCCCGCGTGCCCAGCGTGTTCGTAGCGCGTTGGACTACGGGTGACTATCCTCTGTGTGTGCGGGTTCAATTCCGCGGATGGCAGAAAAAGCCACAGATTCCCCAGATTTACGGTGTTCGTGGCACCGAACCGAAGCGTTACGATGTCCATGGCACCGAGCCGAAGATGTTAAAAGCTCAAGTGCTTCTGGATTGGAGAAAAAAAAACAAATATACGAACAGTGCGTCCGGCCGAATGGATAAGAGCGCAACTCCCATGCGGGAGACCTATTTTCAATTCATGGTAAGGCCAAGGATTTTTGTTTGTTTTGGGAATAAAAGAAAAATCATAACCTGAACAGCTTCACGGCGACTGCACTAGCCATGCAGCGATTACATTTCTCAGGTTCCCGTTCCACCTGTCCTACACTGCCCTAAAAAGTTGTACTACAGGTTGTAACGACAGTTTGTTAAAAATTGTTTTGTCTGTAAAGAAACGATAAAGATAATTAAGAACGAATTAAGACAAAAAGAAGAAGCTATTGACAAGTAGTTTTATGCACCTCGATTGCAGTTAACAATGCAGCACCAATACTAGTTTGTCCATCAGTTGTTGTTGGTAGTTTCCGAGAGACAGCACGTCTACTAGCCTCGTCAGTTAGCTCGGTTATTGTCGATACTACTTTGGCAACAGTAGAGAAGGAGACAACGCCCAGTGCCACGCCTTCTTCTACGCCATCTTCGATAAAGTATGTCGCAGCTTGTATTGCTCTTGTCAGTTTGTTATTCTCCTAAAGGAAACCAATAAAAGAGTATGTAGATATAAATAATCATGATAATACAGACAGGCTGCATACATACAGCCAGCAAATGTGATGAACATCACTCTCAAGTTATTAGTCATGATATTACATTTTATATCATTTTCGTTCATTTGCTATGAATTCGGGCGTAGTCATCGCGCCTAGTAAGACGCATCTGGCTGATTTTTGCATGAACACTTGCTTTTCTTATCACCAGTGCCCCTCATCATTCAGGTGAACCTTACTACTACTTCAGAGGTACTTGTAAGTTAGATTCTCAAGTAAAGGATCAGTGTCTTTTGTAGGGCAACCTCGTACCGTGTACAGACCGAGAATTCTTTACCAAAGCAAGACTCGAACCCTAGAATTGCAGTGTTATCAACTTCACTATCGACGACCACCTTTTAAATGTAATAAATTCTGTTAATATTTCTGACAGGCTGGCGAAAAGAGGCCCCCAAAAAAGGAACAGTTCCTTCACAGAGTATCAATGAGAGAAGGAAAGACATTTACTAAAGAGAAAAACAAATGTGTGCTGAACCATAGAACAGATAGAAATTATTAACAAAATTCCATCTTAAAGATAGAATTCATCTTTTCTTTCGATCCTGAAGCACTTGAGCTGAAAGTTCTTCGGCTCGGTGCCATGGACATCGTAACCCTTCGGTTCGGAGCCACGAACACCGTAAATCTGTAGAACCTGTGGCTTTTATGCCAGACTCGGAATTGAACCAGCACTCACAGAGGACTTATCGCTCGTTGTCCAACGCGCTACGAACACGCTGGGCAGGCGGGCATGGAATCCATCAAAATCTGTCCTCCTTGAGCTGTTCACACGCCGTCCTAGAAGACACAATGAGATGGTTGAGAAAAGTTATCCCAACACTCAAGTTCAGATCATATGTTAATCATGGACAATGCCAGGCGCAGGAGAGGAAAATGACATTGTTTGAGGTGAGATCTTTGAGAAAAGTTATCAACGTTACCAGCATAGATAGAGATTCATATCGAATGTGTCTCATGGATTCTGTCGTCTGTATGCCTATATGTGGAACACCCAAACAGTTTCCAGAGATAATTCTGCAAGACGGTTCCAGTTTTAGCATCGTGATAAAGAAAATCTGGCCATCAGGAACAACCCTTCAAAAGAAACTGTAGTGACCGGTGAAGACCTCAAGCACACCACCTTGTTTATTAACACATGATCTAGAATCTAGTGCAGCACTTCCTACAGTGGGGGTACAGCCCCAGTGGGCGCTGAAGCGTTCTGGGGGTGGGGGAGAGGATTTATTTTAAAATAAATAATTTTCGTGATTTTGCGATTGAATAATCATTTGAAATTTGAATCCTGCATTTCAATTCATCTTATGCTCGTCTTAAACGATCCATTTTTCCATCAATTTTCTATTTCATGTATATAATCATTTGAAAATTGACCATGTATGACATAATTATATATCAATTTTCTATGTCAAAGAGAAAATAGAGCATGTATATATATATATATATGGGTGGTGGGGGTTGGCAAATGGTTATAATGTGAGGGTGGCGTTACAAAGTTTACGTTGTGCAAAGTTTACGTTGTGCAAAGTGGGCGGTGGGCCGCAAAAGTTTGGGAATCTATGATCTTATGTAACTTACCCCCATGCTCCTAGATGTATCAATCGCCAGGACAATTCTTCTGGATCTCGTTGCGTGCACTACTCTGAACTTGGGCGTTGTGTCTTGTACATCACGTGATATGTTCTTCTTATCTTGAAAATCTAACCAAACAAACAGCCATCTTGTATTATTTACAGAAATATTTTGTCTTGTTATTATATTGACAGTTTGATCATGTTTAAATTATGATTTAATCTTTTTTATTATATTATATATTATTTCTATGAATGGCTCGAGGGTTGTGTTCGTTAGAACCCTCGCATCGCTAGGCTAGGCAATGCACAGCCAACTCTAGATAACTAGGCTAGACAACTGACTAGGGATTACTTGACCTAGATCAGAAAAGAGGGTTGGAAATTACAGATGTTTAATAGAACACTGCACGTATATTTGCAATTTTACTTTATTCTGTGAGTCTATGGTTATTTTTTGGTGAAAAATATTCATTATATTGATATTCCTTATTGTTAAACTTAACTTGTTGCATAATATAACTTCGATTTAGCATTTTGTGTTGATTTTAAAATGAATTCGTCTATATACATCAATACTGGAATGCGAGATCACGTTTCGTAGTTGTGGTCTGATTTCCCATAATTCTTACTCGAATCCGAAGGCCCATAAGATTATAGTTGGCTCTGGGCAATGGGTGCCGTAAGAAATAAGGGTAATGGGTTTGAAGCCTGCAATTTCTGTTTTTCCGAAGCTCCTAATACTTATACACTGTTTATTTATTGATCACATTTATTGGCTTCCATTGCTTCCATTGCTTTCATTGCTTCCATTGCTTCCATTGCTTCCTTTGCTTCCGTTGCTTCCATTGCTTCCGTTGCTTCCATTGCTTCCATTGCCTTCCATTGCCTTCCATTGCTTACCCTGGGGTCTGGGGTTCTTACCAAAAAAAACCACTCCATGTTCTCATCTCAATATATTATTTCCCAAATATGTCTTTGTTATATCAAATATGTCTTTGTTGGTCTCCGTGGTAGAGATGTTAAGTGTTTGTTATATCAAATATGTCTTTGTGGATCTCCGTGGCAGAGATGTTAGATGTTTGTTATATCAAATATATCTTTGTGGATCTCCGTGGCAGAGATGTTAGGTGCTTGTTATATCAAATATGTCTTTGTGGGTCTCCGTGGTAGAGATGTTATGTGCTTGTTATATCAAATGTGTCTTTGTGGATCTCCGTGGCAGAGATGTTAAGTGTTTGTTATATCAAATGTGTCTCCGTGGCAGAGATGTTAAGTGTTTGTTATATCAAATGTGTCTTTGTGGATCTCCGTGGTAGAGATGTTATGTGCTTGTTATATCAAATATGTCTTTGTGGGTCTCCGTGGTAGAGATGTTAAGTGTTTGTTATATCAAATGTGTCTCCGTGGTAGAGATGTTAGGTGTTTGTTATATCAAATGTGGCAGAGATGTTAAGTGTTTGTTATATCAAATGTGTCTCTGTGGTAGAGATGTTATGTGCTTGTTATATCAAATATGTCTTTGTGGGTCTCCGTGGCAGAGATGTTAGGTGTTTGTCTCTCGTTCCAAAGGTACTAGATTAGCTCCCTCGTTGAGCCATCGAGATATTTTTCTACAGATCCCTGATCTCAGTGTAGCTGAGATCAAGTTCCTAGTCCTATCGGAGATGGACGATAAAACGTAGATCCCTTGCTCAAGTCGAGCACATAAAAGAACCCTTGGCAGTTCAAAATGGAGTTCTAGACTTGTCCTAGAATGAACTGTTTATTGTTGTACTGTGTTCTGATATGGGTAGTCTTTGCTCATAACATTTTGAGAACTCTTTTTTTTAATAACATTTGTTGTCTGAAAGTAATTATGTAGGACTTTTTAGCAGCTCATTTGTTATATGTTTTTGTCGTGTTTCTGTATGTTGTCACTGGGAATGTGCATGCTCTTAGCACTTTGATTTGTATTGCGATTTAGGCAGTTTGGAGTTACCCGTTGTACATGTAGAACTTCATTTACTGGGGCAGTTGTTGTATCTGACTTTCAGTCGATGCTTCACAAGATCCAGAAGGACAGGTTTCGGTATAAGTGGATGTCGTTTATAGAAGTTACTAACCTCCAGCGGCTTACGTGGATATACTGTCCTGGGCATGCGGGCGTTTACGGTAATGAGAGAGCGGTCAGGCTTGCATCAACAGCATCGATTGTTGGGGAGTTGAGGATGGATAAGAGGGATATTCTTCGGTCTCTTCGCGACTGTCTGTTGGATGAGGACACTAAAATCGATATTGAATCGATCAAGCGATTTAGGCAGTTTGGAGTTACCCGTTGTTCAAGTCGAACTGGATGCCTGAGAGGCAGAGTAAGAGGTGTGTTTAATCAGCGAGTCACGGGAACCATCAGTATGCATTACTCTTCGATATCTGTTGGGGGAGACTGATCACATATGGGTCTGCCCGGAGTGCAATGACGTCAGTTTAGTAACCAATAACCAGTTGTATTGTTTGTATGTTCCGCTCTATAACAAATTAAGCTGAACACATAAACAAACACACATGCGTACAGACATCTAATCAAAGCTTGCCTAGCTAGATACTAGTATAGTTATCTCACCTGGGGACTGGCTGATGACCGACCAGGTACTTCTGCTTCCACACAGACGATTGTGTCGGCTTGGAGACTCATAATTGTGGACACTTGAGCTCTCAGTTTGGTCGTCATCACAGAAGTGGGTAATCTGAATCGTTAGATAGATGATTGATAGACAGGCAGCCAAACAAATAGACAGACAGATAGACAGGGTGGCAGATAGATAGACAGGTGGATAGACAGGCATCCATGCAGATATACAGGGAGGCAGATAAACAGACAGACAGGCAGGCAGCTAGGTGAGATAGACCAGAGCCAATTATAAACTTATGGGCCTTCGGACACAGGTAAAAATTATGGGAAATCAGACCCCAACTACACCAGGTGACCTCGCATTTAAGTATAGGTGTATATAGACGAATTAATTTTTAAATCAACACAAAATGCTAACTCGAAGTTATATTATGCAACAAGTTAAGTTTAACAATAAGGAATATCAATATTATGAATATTTTTCACCAATAAATAACCATAGACTCACAGAATTGAGTAAAATTGCAAAAAGCTTGCAGTGTTCTATCAAACATCTATATTTTCCGGCCCCTTTCTGATCTAGGTCAGGAACCCCTCCCCGTCAGTTTTCTGGCCTAGTTATCTAGAGTTGGCTGTGGGCAGACAGATAGATATGCAGACAGATAGATATATAGATAGGCATAGAGACAGGTAGATAGAAAGGGAGGCAGAAAAGTAGGCATACATATAAGCAGACAGACAGATATATAGGCAGATGACATGGAGGTAGACATATATATAGGCAGATAGACCATTCTTCATCTTCAGTTTCAGTTTCAGTTTGGAATATCTTCATTGCACTTCGGACATGTCCATAGGTGCTCCGATCTCCTTCGCAATATCTCCAACAGCGTCCAGCGATTGACGGTACCAGTTCTATTTTGATTGATGAGCCTACTCGTATACCTGTTGTACCGTTCTTTTCTTGTCACTCCAATCTTCAAACCCAGTTCTCGCAATCTAGTAGTTGACGTGGATTGGTTTAGATGAAGGTCTTCTATGCGGCCACGCTCTATGAGGGCATTCACGATGTCAGCTCTGTCCATTGTCTGACCCTCTGATATAGCGGGCAGAGCCAGCCAGCCTGTCTGCTCTCTCATTGCCAACGACACCCTTGTGCCCCGGAACAAAGACAAGTGTAATTCTGCAAATTGTTGACGCCTGCAGTGATTCAGTCCATTGCCTGCACACCAAACATGCCTCCACCTTTCGGATCATACTCAATGAGTCACTCAAAATGCCCGCATGAGTGTAGTTTTGTGACTCTAGCCAGAGTAGTGCATTCTTCATCTTTTGACCATTTAGCTACTTATTATGAGGTGAGCTGACTAAGTTCAGAGTTCAAAAACTTACACTAGGAATGTCTTGTCTGTACATTATAGACGCTGTAATGTTGTCGTTGGAGTGTCCTGTTGTCAGTGGATCAAAGACACATGAATCATCCAACAAGCCAGTCAATGGGTTGATTATTTCACACGGTTCGGTGCTGTTAGTAGCGAGACCACCATACCTAAGGGAAGACAGAGTAGGTTGTGATAAAGCCAACTATAAACTTATGGACCTTCGTACTCAGGTAAAAATTATGGGAAATCAGACCCCAACTACACCACGTGACCTCGCATTCCAGTATTGGTGTATACAGACGAATTCATTTTAAAATCAACACAAAATGTTAAATCGAAGTTATATTATGCAACAAGTTAAGTTTAACAATAAGGAATATCAATATTATGAATATTTTTCACCAATAAATAACCATAGACTCACAGAATTGAGTAAAATTGCAAAAAGCTTGCAGTGTTCTATCAAACATCTATATTTTCCGGCCCCTTTTCTGATTTAGGTCAGGGAACCCTAACCAGTTGTCTGGCATAGTTATCTAGAGTTGGTTGGCTGTGGTTGTGATCATTAGCTGGAGCGTGGCCCCCGGTAATAATAAGCCGACGAGCTCACGTAAACATTTTCCGAAATTAGACCACAAGTGTCGCGTGATCATCACATTTCAATATTGTTAGATAGAAAGGAATTCATTTTAAAAACAATACAATATGCAAGAACTTGGCTATATTATGTCCTAAATTAAATTTAACACTAAGGAATATCAGTATTATTAACGCTTTTCATCAATAAATAACCATGGACTCGTAGTATTAAGTCAAATTGCAATAAAGCTTACAATGTTCTATCAAACATATAGAAAACCAACCCCATCAAACAGGAATTTACGATTTGTCTGGTAAGCTATGTGACCTTCTGCTACCGGGGGGCTCAAATATTATAAGGAAACGAAGGTGGAAATATTTAGGTCATGTTCTTAGATCAGACAAAAAGAGACTAAATCAACAAGTCCTTATGTGGTCACCATTTGGGAAAAGAAAACGTGGAAGACCAAAGACCACTCTTCGAAGAACCATCCAACAAGAAAGTAAACTATTGGGATATAAAACCATACAAGATCTCCAACTGCTAGCAACTAACCGCATTACATGGAAATCTAAAACCTCTGCCCTATGTGCCGCCTTTGACACGAAAGAAACAAACAAACTAACTACCTGTGACTGCGGTTGGTGTTTGTGTGTTTATATCTGATCAATGTGTTGACGTATAACACAAGTCAATATTATGATAGGACAAGGTAGGACTGCTGTTAGATTATGTAACAATGGCTTATAGTTATTGATAAATTCCTTTGCATCTTGGTAAGTTTTCCTCTTACGTGTCAGAATATACCAGTATAATATATATGTATATATGGTTTAGTGTTATTTTAGAGTGGGCGTATGTAAGTAGAAGCTCGATCACAAACCAAAAGTAACTGGTTCAAACTTCACGGAAGGCAGTTTGGAAGCAAATTTTTTTCCGTGGATTTTTACGAACGGTAAAAATAGACCTCACCGTTCACAAAACAATGGCACACGACTGAAAGCATAAGTGGTGGCATAAAAAATACACCACCCATTTACTGTGGTTAATGGAGACGTCCTGTAACGGATATGCCCACGGTTTTCATTTTCATTATTTCATTACCGTTTTAAAATTGTATTTTACCTTTCTAGTTTTTACTTCTTGTTTTGTTTTTTTCTGTGTACTTTCTGATTTTGTTGTTGAATTATTTAAATGAGAAATGTAAATAAAATAATGGATTAATGAAGATTAAGTATAAATCTGCTTCAAATCGTTAGATTTGATGATCGATACCAGCTGTTGGCTCAATTTGAACAGCTCAATGTCACCGCCAATGAATTCTCTTCGTTAAATGTATCTCAAAATATAACAATGGGGGCACATAGTCGTAGGCACAAACATACAGTCCATTGTCTGTGTCTGTGATATGTCGTCATCAAATAGCGTGTCCTGAGCAGAAATTTACCACCATAACAGTCCTTCTTAACTCTTTCGCTGCTACATACTTTCCGAAGGTTGGGCTAAAAATATCTACTCTTTGTTTCTAGGTCACAAACGGGAATGTACGCCTATAGCAGTGACAGTAGTAATGTATAACGTGCTAACACGTCTTTAGCACACAGAGGAGAGATAATAACAGACGTGTTAATGCGTCTTTAGAAGTGAATGGGAAAACGTATATATACGTCTTTAGCATCTGAAGGGTTAATATCTCTCTCATAGGCCTCTGGGGGCCGTCATGTACATCATCAGTTATATCCTGAATCCATCTTCTACTTGGTTTTTCTTTTCTCCTCTTTGTCGGGATGCCTCCTTCCATTATGGTTTTTTCTAACTCATTCTTTTTTAACTATATGTCCAAAATATTACAACTTTCTCATTCTTATTTGTAGCATCATCCAGTTTTCTTTGATTTTGAGTTATTTCTGTGTTCATCTATTTGTTCTTTTCTACGTCCAAGGTACACGAAGAACTATTATGTAAGACAAGTAAATGCAAGCATAAGAAAGCAGCTAGCGTAGTTGTTAGTGAACTCGCTTCTCAAGACTGGTGGTCCGGGTTCAACTCCCGCAGTGGGCGTGGAATTTCCCGACCGCGACGGCTCTCAAGTCGACCCAGCCTCAACTGGGTACCAGACATGCTCTGGGAAAGTAAAGGCGGCCGGCGTGATGCTGACCACATCACCCATCGTGTGCCGACGGTCAATGAATAATACAGACTGTATTGCCCTATATACCACGAGGTATGAAAGGGTTCCTTTACTTTTTTTTTTTTAATGCAAGCATATATGTCGATGTTCCTTGTTAAATGTCGATGTTTCACACTCATACTTCCTTATTATTACATTTGATAATCACATTGCTACATTAGTCTTCATCAAGTAGCATGTCACTTTCATAACAGCCTGCCTGAATAACTCTCTGTCTATGGTAAGTTCTCTCACCTATTCTAACGTCATGTTCAATGTTTATTTGATGTCCTGCTGCCACCTTTGTCTTGATCTTCCCCTGCCTCTACCCACAGAAACAATGTCTTCCATTGAAAATCCTGGCATATCCTAAAGGACGTAGCCATCACCGACAGTAAACTAGTCATTGATTTTCTAGGCACCACTTATACTTTCAGTAGTTTGCCATTGCTTTCTGAACTGTGAGGTCTATTTTTAAATATTTTTATTTTGTCTTCCATTACTATCAATATTACATAAATCTATCAATATAATACCAGACCTGCTGACTGTACCCGCCATCTTAAGGTTACATCTGACAGCCTCCATTTGAAGCGTTGTTGGGGAGAAGTAAAACTGAGGTTCTCCTTCCTCAGCAAACTCATCAAAAACTCCCCAACGATATTGCGCCCATTCATGCACCAACAGACGACCTGATGTGTAAACAAATAAAAGTATAGTTTATAGATCATGCTAAACAAAACATAAAGCCGACGTACAAACAGATAAACATTGAGAAAACAGTGTCATCTGTAGATGTACAAACGATATGAGGTAGGTTCTAGATCTAACATAAGTAATAAAATAGGAGTGTTTGAATACACATGTTATGGAAAAGACTTCCTCAAAGGCACATAACTGGCACAACGTACAATCGCTCTCAGGCTCAGATCACATACAGACCACAAAGAGTGCTTTAACAAGATATGGCGGGTTCCAAGAAGAAGAAGAAGAAGAATATCGGCCGGAATCTACCTCCTGGCAGATCTCACAAGCCGAACAGACTGCAGGTAAAAGGTCAGACAAAAGAGCAGGGGGAGCCCCCATAAGGTAACAGCGCAGAACCCACCAGTGAGTGGTAGTTGCTTTGGCTGCATCCAATTCACTCCCCAGCTATGGGTTAAATGGCAGCCCTTCTCTCTTTTGAGATCATCTTTTTCTTGTCTTATCTCCTATTTCTGTTTCAATTTTCCTATCCTTCGAGTTAGACCTCATTCTGAGGTCAAAATTCTCATACAGAGAAAATCTGCAGTAGACTGGAAGACAAACACTGGATATGATTATGGAAAAGACTCCCTCAAAGACCTAAGCAAGAACATACCAGGTCATTATATTTCGCTTACATACCGGACACTGCAGACTCAACAAACCCTTATATAGACTAGGAATAAGTCAACCCGCTCTCTGCGAGTGTCAGCAGGCGGAACAGACACCGGAGCATGTCCTGCAAGACTGTCCTCTCCTGTGTGAGCTGAGAAGCAACATGTGGCCACACCCAGTCGACCTGAAAACTAAGCTTTGAAGAAACCTGACAGACCTAAAGCTGACTGCCCAGTTTGTGGTCCACAGTAAATTAAGCGCATGACCAGAGACCGCTGAAGAAGAAGTAGAATACACAAGTACACTTTTTTCAATCCTCTGTAATACATATTACAAACAATATAACTATATTGAAATCAAATGTCAGCTCAATCCTACTGTATGGACATGGAGGACGAGTGCCAAGACAGACAGTTTCATGGGAGACTTTGAGGGAAGATGTCTTGAAAGAATTCCGCCTGAGTGGTTACTGGGACCCAAATTGAGGTGTAAAGAATAGAACCACTGTTACCTGCCATGCATGTCGTGGGAGGCGGGGGCTAGCTACCCCACACCGTAAAAACACTAGATGGCTACAGAACGGAGAGCGAACCGAGTAAACGCTTGCTGAAATCGGACACATCGCCCAAGCACCAGAGCTCCATGGCGATGTGACGTAAAACACACAAATGCTAAAGCTGCATGAATCAGATTTCCCCATGAATATAATTTATGGGGAGATCTGGTACATCGGTCTGGGCGGTGATCGCGCGAGAGAGAGAAGAGAGAGGAGAGAGAGAAATGAAAGAATTCTACGAATTCGTTGGGACCAGAGAATACCAAATACCGAGATCACCCGACGAACATGCATCAACAATATCAAAGAGAAAACAAAAAAGGAGGATTTGAAACTGGTTGGGACATACATTAAGACTGAAGAAGACAAGACACCCACATGTGGCTTTGTAATGGAATCCTGGAGGCAAGATCAATAAGGGGTTGGGTGACATAGAGAGACATGGAGACGAAATGAAGACAGAGAAAGAGATGAGGCGAGAAAGATCTAGAGCAGTGGCTCTCAACCTTCCAAATGCCACGACCATTTAATACAGTTCCTCATGTTGTCACGCCCCCCAACCATAACATTATTTTTGTTGCTACTTCATAACTGTAATTTTGCTACTGGTATGAGTCACAATGTAAATATCTGATATGCAGGATGTATTTTCATTGTTACAAATTGAACATAATTAAAGCATAGTGATTAGTAACAAAAACAATATGTAATTTTATATTGTGAAATATTTATTTCTAATTACGATAAATATGTGCTTTCCGACGGTCTTAGGCGACCCCTGTGAAATGGTCGTTCCACCCCCAAAGGGGTCGCGACCCACAGGTTCTTCTTCTCTTTACGTTCGTTCTTTACCACCAATTTTAATCACTCTTTGTGATATGTTTCATCTTTGCCAAGAACGTGTATACGTTGCACATTGGTTTGGTAGGCCCTAAACGCATAGACTTCTACACATTTAGGACACGTGCATCCGATTTCAGCAAACCTCCTTAGTCGCCTGTTACGACATGCGTGGCAGGTAACAGTGGTTCTATTCTTTACATCCCAAATTTGGGCCCGATAACCACTCGGCGACCCACAGGTTAAGAACCACTGATCTAGAGTGAACTGAGCTGACTTGCTCGAGACAGATCTTATTGTAGGAAATGTGATGATGCCTTATGCTTTAAGGGGAGTTAAGAGGAGAAGATTAGACAGTGGAACAAATGTTCTAAACGTTTTTCACACATAAATAAAACATGGAACACATTTATGATCATCATCATCACCATTCAGGAATAGCAATTTGATGACCACTGTGATCGTTTGTACAAATTCAAACCTGGATGCAGTGGCGGCTCGTGATCATTTTTTTTGGTGGGGCCAGACATAAATTTTCGGAAAAATCATAGGTTCGGTTAGGTTATATTTTAATATATAAAATAATAAATACACGTTACACCTTACTTTTTGTGGGGCCCGGCCCCACTGGCCCTTAATGACGAGCCGTCAATGCCTGGATGTATACGTAAAATACGTTTACAACGCCAGCAGCGTCATGTTAAACACTGATCGTTGGTCACCAACATTTTCTCGCTAAGACGTGCATCCATTTTTGTTATAATACACTTCCCAATTTCATTTAAATTGATGGTAACCAGACATTTGCGCACTAGATATTGGCTTACATGACAGTTGCATACATTACGTACGTGCACATGACTAATGCACATATAGGCAGTTGGACACAGAGACAATTGAACACTTGACAAAACATAGAGAACTGAATATAGACAAAACTAATGTTGTTTTAATATGAGATGAAGCACGGTAAATCTGAAGCGGAGATGTAAAATGTAGCAAACTATCCGCGAACATTGTCGCATTGACAGGAATTTACGTTTTCGCCACTAGACTTAGTGTGAAACTGAAACTAACATTGTTGTTTGTTATTAATCTTAGTGGATTCTGTGACAATAACTTGTCTTGTTAAACAAATTAATAATGTTGATGAGTTATATTTTGTTAAATGCTAGAACAATAAGTTATTCATCTTTAATTTAGCAACTGATTGCTAGGACAATGCTATAATTTGTTGTAATTCGAGATACAGTGTTTTCTTTACGCTATTGTAGTTGTTAGATCCTGTTTATTTCTACGTTTTTGTGATTTTCTAGTAGTTTGTAAATCATAGGTTCCCAAACTTTTTCGTCCCACCGCCCACTTTGTACAACATAAACTTTGTAACGCCCCTTCCCCTCCCCGCTACATTATAACAGTTTGCCAACGCCACCCTCCCACATATATATTTTATGTTTGACATAGAAAATTGATATATATTTGTGTCATACATGGTCAATTTTCATATGATTATATACATGAAATAGAAAATGGATGAAAGAATGGATCGTGTAAGACGGGCATAAGATTAATTAAAATGTAGAATTCAATTTTAAATGATTATTCAATCGCAAAATCACGGGAAAAAAATTTATTTTGAAATATTTATTATTAATTTCTTCTTTAAGGAGCCACCGACCTCTAAATGCCTGAACAACCCCCTAAAAATTAAACTGAACCCATTATCCCCCTATAACGCTTTAACGTCCACTGGGCGGTAGGGGGTACAGCCCACTTTGGAAAACGCGGATGTAAATGAATGTTCCTACAGGCTGTCTGATTGTTAAAATTGTTTGTTATATATGAACAAATTAAAATTACACTACGTGCAACTGTCATGTGAGCCAATATCAAGTGTGGAAATGTCACGGAACCGAATTTTGCCAGGACAGAAGCCTGCTCTTCTCAATTTTGAACTGTCAATGGTTCTTTTACGTGCTCAAATTGAACACACGACCTACGTTTTATCGTCCATCTCCGATAGGACTTGGAACTCGATGTCACTTACATTGAGATCAGGGATCTCTGGAAAAATATTCCGATGGCTCCACGTGGGAGCGATTTAGTAGGTCCCATGTTCAATTTGAGCACGTAAATGAACCATTGACCATTGGCGGCTCGTCATTAAGGGCCACTGGGGTCGGGCCCCACCAAAAATAATGTGTAACGTGTATTTATTATTTTATAAATTAAAACATAACAACCCCAAAGCCATGATTTTTCCGAAAATTTGTGTCTGGCCCCACCAACAAAAATGATCACGAGCCGCTACTGCCATTGACAGTTGGAAATCGAGAAGAGGAGGCCGCTGTCCTGACAAAATTCATTAGAAGAGGAGGCCGCTGTCCTGACAAAATTCATTAGAAGAGGAGGCCGCTGTCCTGACAAAATTCATTAGAAGAGGAGGCCGCTGTCCTGACAAAATTCATTAGAAGAGGAGGCCGCTGTCCTGACAAAATTCATTAGAAGAGGAGGCCGCTGTCCTGACAAAATTCATTAGAAAAAAAAGTTAACAATCAAATTCCTACAAAATATCTTCACTACCTCCAAATTACACGAGGGGACCTCGCCGGTGAAACGGAGTGCATGCACTGCAGCTGAGATCTTCCTGTGTAAGAAAGAGATTGGATCACACATGGTTACTCACAGAAGTGCAATGATGATGGTCTAATCAATCAGTCAATCAATCGTATTGAAGATGGGAGTGATCAGAAAAAAAAAAACACAACAGGTAAATGAGTCGGCTCATCAATCAACATCGAACTGGTACGGTCAGTCGCTGGACACTGTTGGAGATATTGCGAAGGAGATCGGAGCACATATGGACATGTCCGGAGTGCAATGAAAATATTTCAAACTAGAACTGAACTGAATATATAAGTAAAAAAAAAAAAGTAAAGGAACCCTTTCCTACCCCGTGGTATATAGGGCAATACAGTGTTAGGCCTGTATTTTTCATTGACCGTCGGCACACGATGTGGTCAGCATCACGCCGGTCACCTTTACTTTCCCAGAGCATGTCTGGTACCCAGTTGACTGGGTCGACCTGAGAGCCGTCGCGGTCGGGAAAAATTCCCGCGCACTGCGGGAGTTGAACCCAGACCACCAGCCTTGAGAAACGAGTTCAATAACAACTAGCTACCGCGGCTCTCGATAGAATATATACTTATTTTAAAATTATTATTTGAAAGAAAGAGAAAATAAAAGTTCATACCAGCAGGTCTATATGACATGTGTCCACCATCTCCGAAGACATTTGTGAACAGAACAATTCTAACTCCTGACTGACCACATCTTCCGTATGACTGCGTGGATGCTCCTGTTGCAGTAAGGGTGTTGGTTTCTCCTATGCTCTCACTGTGTTGAGCTTTATGATCTGTGAATAACAATGTTTACCAGAATACATGTATAATTGTTTCTTGACTTCTTCTTCTTCTTTTGGCGTCACACTGCTACCGGGTTGTTGCCCAGTGTTGTGGTTTTCTGTTTTGTCTTGCGCTGTTCTGGTGGTTTGGGTGATTGTTATTTTTGCTCTTTCACAGGATTCTGCTATGCCATCTAACCATCTTTTCGTGGTCTTCCTCTTGCCTTCTTTCCCGATGTTCTGCTGTAGAAGACTGTATACTGTGGAGTTTGGATGCATTCTTATTAAGTGGCCAAACCACTTCATTCTTTGTTTCTCAATGTAATTCAAGCAAGGTTCTATGCCAACTTTCTTTCTTATGCTGATGTTGGTGACTGTCTTTTCTGGTGTTGTTGGTAACTTTTCGCAGGCAACTCATTTCACATGTAGTTATTTTTATGACTGCGCTTTGCTCATTGTCCATGTTTGGCTCTGGTAACACAAAGTAGGTATACAAATGCTGTTGATCATCTTTATACCTACTTTGTGTTACCAGAGCCAAACATGGACAATGAGCAAAGCGCAGTCTCTTGTTTCTTGACAGATTTGAAAAGAGAAGATAATTACTATAAACGGAAATAGCCAAGACAAATACAATATAGTGATCACATAAAAAAGAGAGAACATTCTGTTGAAGTTTCTTTTGTAGGAGATTAAAACGTGTTAAAGCGGAAACACGCCCTGTTAACCTAAGGAAGAACCTTTCATTAGTTATATCAGAGCGTGTAGGACAATAGACATGAAAGAGTTGAAGACCGTAGCAGAAGAAAAGGAGAGTACCACCCGTGTGTTGCCGGGGCTAACAAGGAGAGCAAAGAATAGTAACACTGCGACCTACAAGGCATGTCGTAAGAGGCGACTGAGGTAGAGGCATATGGAATCTACCCTACTGTTGCCTTGTAGTTTTATTGGGGACAATCAAAGGCTAGCGAAGTAAACCGTACACAAAGCTTGACGGCAGGAAAACCAAGTAGTTAAAAAAAAGACAGGTTTTCTGGGCAGATGACGCTCATCATTCCTGAAGGGTAGGTCGTTTAAGGGTCGCTACCCTGAAAGAAAATAGCAACCTGCTGCCTTGTAGGTTTGGCTGAGGGACAACAAAAGGCTAACAGAGAGCGAACCCAGTAAACGCTGGTTGAAATCGGACACTTCACTGAAGGATAAGCACTAGAACTCCAAATGGTATTGAACTTTGTGACGTAAAATTGCGTTCTTGGCAAAAGCTGTGTATATATCACAATTAGAATGATAAACATGGCCGAAAAAGAACGAACGCGAGAGAGAGAGAATCTACCCTAGTAAATAAAAAGCGTCGCAGAAATCGGATGTGCTGCCTACACGTAGGCGCATAAATGGTACAACGTGCATTCGCTCGTAGGCTTGGATCACATACAAATCACAAAGAGTGGTTTAACAAGTGGTTTAACAAGTGGTTTAACAAGTGGTTTAACAAGTGGTTTAACAAGTGGTTTAACAAGTGGTTTAACAAGTGGTTTAACAAGTGGTTTAACAAGTGGTTTAACAAGTGGTTTAACAAATGGTTTAACTACTTCACCATAGTCACTCCCTGGGTAGAAAGTGTACAGAAGAAAAGAACGGCAGGCAAACGTTTTAACCACTTCACCATAGTCACCCCCTGGGTAGAAAGTGTACAGAAGAGAAGAACGGCAGGCAAACGTTTTAACCACTTCACCATAGTCACCCCCTGGGTAGAAAGTGTACAGAAGAGAAGAACGGCAGGCAAACGTTTTAACCACTTCACCATAGTCACCCCCTGGGTAGAAAGTGTACAGAAGAGAAGAACGGCAGGCAAACGTTTTAACCACTTCACCATAGTCACCCCCTGGGTAGAAGGTGTACAGAAGAGAAGAACGACAGGCAAACGGTTTAACTACTTCACCATAGTCACCCCCTGGGTAGAAAGTGTACAGAAGAGAAGAACGGCAGGCAAACGGTTTAACCACTTCACCATAGTCACCCCCTGGGTAGAAAGTGTACAGAAGATAAGAAAGAAAGGAGATGAGAAACGAAACAAAATGAATAAATAGACATTGTATAATTGTAAACACGTGTGTTCGTGTGTGTGTGTACGCGCACGCGCGTGCTATATTTAATGACTGTTTTATTGTCTTCTTCTTCTTCACCATTCAGCTCCCAATGGAGCACAGGTCTTCAACAAACTTCTTCCAGCTCTTCCTCTCTCTTGCCATCACTTCCAATTCTTTCCATGTTTTACCTATCCTTTTCATATCAGACTTCAGCTATCTTCTCCAGGTTTGTCTAGACCTTCCCCTACTCCTCTTTCCCTGTGGGTTCCAAAACAGTGCCTGGCTTTATTGTCCACATACAATTAGATAAAGGAAATAATATGAAGGTGACACATACCGTTGATAACTATGTCTGCGTTGCTAAACAATTCGGACGTGGCCGAAACCCAGGAAGAATTAGATGCCCATGTGTTTGGTATGAGAATTGTGACGTCACCGAAGTAGGCTCGCTGACCAGTTGCCACATTTAAATAAGCTGAGGCATCCTTGAACATTTCCTAAACAAAAGAAGTCTGGGAGTTATTGAACCTTAAATTCGTGATTGATTGATTGATTGATTGATTGATTGATTGACAGGACCAACATAAAATATATGAACTATTGGAAAATAGAATCGGGGGTGAGAGAGGTGGGTTGGTGAAATAAAATGTAATCTAAAATATAGAAGATGACTGTAGAAGGTGATATGTATGTATTTTTTTTTACCAACAGAACACGATGAGTAATGTGGTCAACATCGAGCCAACCGATTTACTCAAAAAGTTTCTTATGTACCCAGGGCCGTGGCATGATACAGAGAGGCGGCCGCATCAGGCGGAACATGAAGGTGGGCGGCATAAGAAGCAAAATCAAAATTACAATTGAAGGTTATTTTAATGAAAAAACATTTAAGGAGCGGAATTTCGAAGACTTGCATCATACTGAGAAAATACACCTCACGGCCCTGCTTGTACCCAACTCAGCCTGGGTCGACCTTAGAGCCGTTAAGGTCGGATAGAAACCCACTTCAACTGTGGAATTTGATTATGAGACCAGCGACTAATAAGACGGTACAGTCACCGCTTCGCCATCACAGCTTACCTGTGTGATCCAACAGAATGCGTGTTCCCATACTGTGTTCTAATTAATATAAAGTTGATGTACCTGTGCGAAACATCAGTATTTGTGTTGTAATATAAATATATTGATATATCAATCACCTGTATCGATGTGATCAAATGAGGATCCTCAGGAACCGCTGGATGAATGGCAACTAATATATTCGTGTAGCTATTGTTATTGAAAGTGATTGTTGTTGGTCGTTTGGTACCACTTATTCCAATAAGAAAACCATACAATAGATAAATACAACATAACGATTTCGAAAGAAAATCCATAATCCAACGCAAGTTCATTTCATTATCACCGTCATTTTAAACAAATGAGTTCAGTAATACATTTTTTAATTATTTATACCATTCTTAATTTTATAAAATAAACAATGTGAGATATCCAAAGTTTATTTTTCGGTTGATAAACACTGACACTCGCTATCTTGGTTGCACACAAAGGATATCATTAATATTCACTGATTGTTCGTAAAACTTTAAAGTGGCCAGATTTTCTGATATAAGCTTATACATTCTAATTTATATTTGTTGATGACAGATTAATAATGATACAGTCTGTGCTGGCACTTATCGCGTTGGTGGTGATAACGTGGACTCAGTGTTTGTACAGTATCGATAGGTATGATATGGTACATGCTTGAACGATATGGGAGAGATAGAGACCTTTATGTGAATGTGTTTATGAAACATGGGAGAGATAGGAATGAAATATGAGAGAGATAGGAATGAAATATGGGAGAGGTGTTCTATGTGGCGTAGTGGTTAGCTGCTAGGGTCTCATTCTAAAGGTATTCGGTTCGATCCCTCATGGATCCATCGGGATATTTTTCTAGAGATCCCTGATCTCCGTGTAGGTGAGATCGAGTTCCTAGTCCTATTGGATACGAAATCACAGGTTCCGTCTTCAATTTGAGAACGTAATAAAACACTTGGTATTTCAAAACCGAGAAGAGCAGGCTGGAAAGCCGCTGTCCGGGCAACATTCATTAGACAAGATTTATAAATTAAACATGCCTACAAAATATCTTCACCGACTTCAAAATTACATCTGGGACCTTCACCGGTGCTACGGAGTTCGTGCACTGCCGCTGAGATCTTTCTGTGTAAGAAGGAGATCGGAGCACACATGGTTACTCACCGAAGTGCAATGTTAATGCTCCAATCAATCAATCAATCAATCAATCAATCAATTAATATTGGAAAGATAGAAACCTTTATGTAAACATCATGACCAAGGAAAAATAGATACACTTTCCAGAACATCTCAAACAATATTACCTTCTTCTTCTTTGCGTTCGTTCTTTACGACCAATTTTAATTACTCTTTGTGATATGTTTGATCTTTGCCAAGAACGTGTATACGTTGCACATTGGTTTGGTAGGCCCCTAAACGCATAGACTTCTACACGTTTAGGACACATGCATCGATTTCAGCCAAACCTCCTTAGTCGCCTCTTACAACGTGCATGGCAGGTAACAGTGGTTCTATTCTTTACACCCCAAATTTGGGCCCCGGTAACCACTCGGGCGACAATATGACCTAAAGTTAAATGGGAATATAGCCAAAAATCAGAAAATCAAGGAGTAAAGAATAGCGGCACTGCAACCTACAAGGCATGTCGCAAGAGTCGAGTACGGTGGGGTTTGGCGTAGGGCTGGCTACCCTATCCAGTAGAAAATTGTAACCACAAAATCCAACCAACCATGAAGCAATCATCAACTGGTGTCTGCGCAGAATAGAGGGAATAAGATGGTATGATAGGGTCACAAATGAGTAACTTATGGAGAGAACAAGACAGATTCCAGTGACGAACAGGTTAAAAAAAGACGCTAGCGCTGGATAGGACACACTTTGCGAAAAACGGAGGGGAATATAACAAGAAGGGTCTTTGCCTGGAACCTGCAGGGACAGCGAAAGAAGGGGAGGCCGAGAAATACTTGGAGACGAGATTTGGAGGCGGAGATCAACAATATAAAGAAGAGCTGGAGGGAGCTGCAGGAGATAGCTAGAGATAGGAAGACTTGACATGAGTTGGTTGAGGGCCTATGCCCCAACTCGGGGTAAAAAGGCAAAGAGAGAGAGAGAGAGAGAGATGAACCCTGTAAATTGTATGACCAAATGCGACAGCAAATGTGACACTAAATGTGACAGCAAATGTGACAGCAAATGAAGAGCTTTTAAAGCGTACAAACTGTTTATCATTGGAGACCATTATTAATAGACAAAGATGGGGGTGGATTAGATATGTATGTCCTATACTAGCAGAGGAAGTCCAGGATTTTGTATACCTGGGAAGTACAGTATCGCAAGATGGAGATCTGGAAAAGTATCATCGAAAAAATCAAGACGGCAAGACAAACTTTTGCCATGCTCAACAAAATGTGGAAAACAAAAGGAGTAAATCTTAGGACAAAACTTAAAATATATAGAAGTAATATACTGGGAGTGCTATTATACAGTAGTGTATGCTGGAAGAAGTAATGTACTGGGAGTGCTATTATACAGTAGTGTATGCTGGAAGAAGTAATGTACTGGGAGTGCTATTATACAGTAGTGTATGCTGGAAGAAGTAATGTACTGGGAGTGCTATTATACAGTAGTGTATGCTGGAAGAAGTAATGTACTGGGAGTGCTATTATACAGTAGTGTATGCTGGAAGAAGTAATATACTGAGAGTGCTATTATACAGTAGTGAATGCTGGAAGAAGTAATATACTGGGAGTGCTATTATACAGTAGTGAATGCTGGAAGAAGTAATATACTGGGAGTGCTATTATACAGTAGTGTATGCTGGAAGAAGTAATGTACTTGGAGTGCTATTATACAGTAGTGAATGCTGGAAGAAGTAATATACTGGGAGTGCTATTATACAGTAGTGAATGCTGGAAGAAGTAATGTACTGGGAGTGCTATTATACAGTAGTGTATGCTGGAAGAAGTAATGTACTGGGAGTGCTATTATACAGTAGTGTATGCTGGAAGAAGTAATGTACTGGGAGTGCTATTATACAGTAGTGTATGCTGGAAGAAGTAATGTACTGGGAGTGCTATTATACAGTAGTGTATGCTGGAAAATGACCCAACAAATAATACACAAGTTGGAGACATTTCAGAATAAATGTTTAAGAAGAATCCTGCAAATTTTCTGGCCAAATACCATAACAAATGAGGAGCTTTTGAAACGAACAGACAGTGCATCCTTGGAGACCATCATTAAGAGACGACGATGGAGGTGGTTTGGACATGTATGTCGTATGCCAGTGGGGCATTGGCTAGATAGCTCTCAGATGGACAGCGGATGAGAAGAGAAGGCATGGACGTCCAAAGGAAACATGGAGAAGAACGGTGGAGAGAGTTGAAGGAGAGTGGCCTGACGTGGGAGACGGTTGGTAGAAAGGCAGCAGAACGGCAACAGTGGAAATTTCTTGTGGAAGCTTTATGTGTCAATGGGGACACGAAGAGGATATAGATATATACTAGCAGAGACACTGATTAGTAAGCTACTGCTCCACAATGGACAACGGATGGTAAGAGAAGACCTGAACGATAGATACTAGCAGAGACACTGATTAGTAAGCTACTGCTCCACAATGGACAACGGATGGTAAGAGAAGACCTGAACGTTAGACACTAGCAGAGACACTGACTAGTAAGCTACTGCTCCACAATGGACAACGAATATGGGAAAAGAAGACTTAAACGTTTATAGAAAGCAGGGGGAATAGCTGAGAAAAGAGAGTTGAAAGCTTGGAACAATGTTCTTGAGCAAGTCTTATGTGTCGAATAGAACAGGATGAGGATATAAATAAAAGATTTGAATATGATCTATGAAAAACATTGAAGAGATTTGAACATTTATTCATCGTAACGCAATGCATAGCTTGTATCTACGACACTTCTCCCAGTGATCAACAATCTAGAAAGTTGATAAGTATATACGTATATATTCCTCTCATACCGTTATAAGTTACATAGAGCCTGCAAGTAATTTTTTCATACCTCTCTGTCCTGGGCAACTCACTCAATCTCTTTCCAGTCCTGCAGGCCACACATAGGAAACCACAAGATAACATGGAAAGAGAGCCGACACTACAGCTAAACAAGCTATCAGAACACAGCAAAATTATTCTCCAGTGGATACCAGCCCACTGTGGCGTACCAGGAAATGAGAGAGCAGACATGCTGGCTAAGGAGGGAACAAAACTTACACAACACAAACACCCAGTGTCACTACCAGAAATCAAGACACATATCAAATGAAAGTACAAAGAGGTATGGAGGCAACAAACCCACAGCAAACACCCACAAGATCCCATCAGCAGACTAAACAGAAAACATCACACAACAATCTTTCGTCTAAGAACAGGTCACTGCAGGCTCAACCACCACATGCACAGAATAAAGTCTGCTCAGACTGCACAGTGTGCATGCCAGACAGAAACAAAGACTCCAGAGCACATCCTGCAGTCATGTCCATCATACATACACCAACGAAATGAAACATGGCCTCATGAACAAACCTTACAGACCAAGCTATGGGAACTCTCGAAGAACTCCAACTGACATGCAGCTTCATAGAGGCAAACCATCTCATGATTTATACCAGCATACGAAACCGAACGCAAAGCAGAAGAAGAAGAATTCGATATTTCTTGTCTCTTTCATCAAAATTCGTTTCAGGGTTTCCCTGGTGTGTCCTTTATTTCTTTAACCCTTTGCCTCCCACTTCAATCCTGTTTTGATACACATTGATCATTTCTTCTCAAGGTATGCCCAACATATCTCCATCTTCTCCTTCTTATAACAGTTGTTACTTGTGGTTGACCATACATGTCTCTGATTTCATCACTTCTCATGAATTCGTCTCATGTTATGTCCCTTATTTTTACCAAATATCTATTTTCAAATGCATTCAAGTCGGTAAGTACAAAAATATAAAGAGTGGATTAAAAATGTGTGAGCTCCGTATTATAGAAAGAAAACAGCTGCTTTTTCTACTTTTGTAAGCAGCTTTTTGTATCTACGCTTCTATTCCCAAAGCTGTTGACTATCTAGGAAGTCGATACGCCCTTAGATATCGATCTGGTGTGGATTAAAACTGGATGGGAGCTTCCCTTGAATTAACTAAGAATGTCTACGTTTGTGTACTATCATTTACTAACCTAGAGTTTACAACTAACACACAGTAACATCTGGGTCGTTCATGGTAACACAGTCAACTAGTAAGTGTTGCATTTATTTATGACAATATTAGTGATGTATTTCTGAAAATGTTCTTGATGGACAGTGAAATATGTTCATAGTTGATGTAACGTGATGTAACGTGATGTAAAGGGATGATGATGTTGTTGTAGATATCAATTTGTCGGTTCATCGTGGTCAGAAGTCAAACTAGGGTTTCTTGGTTAATGCGTATGATAGGGTTGTTGCAGAGCGAAGTGGAGCGTACAGGACAACTACTTCCAGTATGAGGATGGAGGTTGAAGCCGTTACTGCTGCCATCTATTGGCTCTGTGGGACTCCATTTACTGGGACAGTTGTTGTGCCTGGCTCTCATGTGATGCTTCACAAGATCCAAAAGGGCAGGTTTCGGTATGAGTGGATGTCGTCTATAGAAGTTTCTAGCCTCCAGAGGCATACGTGGATCTACTGTCCTGGGTATGCGGGTGTTTGCGGTAATGAGACAGACTAGCATCAACAGCATCGATTGTTGGGGAGTTGAAGATGAACAAGGGGGATGTTCTTCGATCTCTTCGCAACTGCCTGTTGGATGAGGACACTAAAATAGATATTGAATCGATCCAGCGATTTAAGCAATTTGAAGTTACCAGTTGTACAACTAGAACTGGATGCCTGAGAGGCAGAGTGGGGAGTGTGTTTAATCAGCTAGCCACGGGAACCATCAGTATGCATACTATTCGATATCTGTTGGGGAGACTGAGCACCTATGGTTTTGTTCGGAGTCCAATGACGTCAGTTTAGTAACCAATAACAAATAGTAAAGTGCCTTATCTATTATATATTCACTATAACATTTATCTTCATGAAATAGATTGTCCTGAGCGGAACTTTGCCAGTCCTTCGGAATTTTTCTTTCTCTTTCTCTCTCTCTCTCATAGATCAGATGTCCCGCCTCTGCAGCCTTAGTCATCGCCAGTACTTCCATTGTCATGCTGCTTGCCATACTAAACGTACCACTAGCTTCCTTGACCCTTCTGTCATATAAGCTTACAGAGAATGACCATGCTGACTTTTCGAGGCGAATTACTGGTCCATCTGTGTTCTTGTACTGACAATTAATGTTTTTTTCATAACTTGTCGTCGCAAACCTCACTCCGATGTTTGTAAATGCTTTTAAAAAACGTAAGATAGTTATAGTGCGTCTTCATAAATCTTCAACATAGTTTATATTGTGTGTGTACTACGTCAGTTTATCAGGCGCCGTATGGATAACTAATCTACTTGTAGATTATACTTAAGATAAATCTAGTTATCTTGTGTCTCTGATTCCGTGTACACAATGCAAATGTAGGGCAGGTATAACTGAATCTACGAGGGGACAACTAGCTAGCTATTTTATACACTGATATCATAGAACATCAAAAATACCCATATGTGCTTAGTATCCCCCAGGAGATACGGAAAGACATGCACGGTAATGGTTCCAGTGACAACGGAGGATACAACCCAGAGAACGACAATATAAATACACTGAACATAAAAGCGCATACCACAGTCTTACAGACTTGGAACGGGACACTGCAGTCTCAAAGCACACTTCCATAGAATGGGTCTGAGGGACTGAGCTGCCTGCACCTGTGGAACACCAAAGTAGTCCCCAGAGCACATCCTGCAAGACTGCCCCAGCATGAGCAGTGTGAGAATGAAAATCTGGCCAACAGAAACAACCATACAAAACAATCTATGGGGGAACCGGTGAAGACCTCAAGCGCACTGTCCTGCTTACGACACACATCGGAGTAGACACATAGTAGAAGTTGATCGCAGAAGAAGAAGAAGGTTTCAGTGGCTCACTATTCAAACTCACACTTTATTTTGTCACATAAGCGCACAGTCCTATTTGTACAACACTTCCTTTAAAATTACTTCAAACGATGATGCATCGAGTTGTCATAAATTACCGTGTCCTGATTCAACACGAAAGCAATGAGCATCCCCTCAAAGCCAGTTAGTATTACTTAACTCATCCCACAACGACTTCTTCAGAAGCGTAGACATCCGGGCTAATCACGCCATTAGTCACTAAAGTGGTATTTGTGTACTAAAAGATTCAACTTGTTTTATCATATATAATACTAGTAAAATTAACATATACATGTCTAGTGTATTCGATGATATATTGTTCATTGTCCATTTGTGGACCATTCCGTTCTCCTTCCAAGCTTGTATTTCAGTGTGTTTAGACCATGGTTCCCAAAGTGGTACCGCCGCCCCACCAGTGGGCGCTGAAGTCTTATAGGGATCGATAGTGGGTTCAGAAGCATGGATGGGGAGGGGGCTTTCAGGCGATTAGGGTCGGTGACTCCTTAAAGAAGAAATTAAAAATGTATATTTTAAAATAAATTATTTTCGTGATTTTGCGATTGAATAATCATTTAGAATTTGAATTCTGTATTTTAATTAATCTTATGCTTGTCTTACACGATCTATTTTGTCATCAATTTTCTATTTCATGTATATAGGCATTTGAAAATTGGCCATGTATTACAGAAATATATATCAATTTTCTATGTCAAAGAGAAAATAGAGCATCAAAGTTTATGTCAGGCAAAGTGTGCGGTGGGCCGAAAAAGTTTGGGAACCTATGGTTTAAACCAGCGATTCCCAAAGTGGGCGGTACCACTCCCAGTGGGCGCTGAGCCTTCCAGGGGCGATAGTGGGTTCAGAAGCATTTGGGGATGTTTTTTCGTGATTTTGCGATTGAATAATCATTTAAAATTTGAATTTTAATTCATCTTATGCCCATCTTACACGATCCATTTTTTCATCACATTTCTATTTCATGTGTATAGGCATTTGATAATTGACCATGTATGACAGAATGACCATGTATGACAGAATGACCATGTATGACAGAATGACCATGTATGACAGAATGACCATGTATGACAGAATGACCATGTATGACAGAATGACCATGTATGACAGAATGACCATGTATGACAGAATGACCATGTATGACAGAATGACCATGTATGACAGAATGACCATGATGACAGAATGACCATGTATGACAGAATGACCATGTATGACAGAATGACCATGTATGACAGAATGACCATATATGACAGAATGACCATATATGACAGAATGACCATGTATGACAGAATGACCATATATGACAGAATGACCATATATGACAGAATGACCATGTATGACAGAATGACCATATATGACAGAATGACCATATATGACAGAATGACCATATATGACAGAATGACCATATATGACAGAATGACCATATATGACAGAATGACCATATATGACAGAATGACCATATATGACAGAATGACCATATATGACAGAATGACCATATATGACAGAATGACCATATATGACAGAATGACCATATATGACAGAATGACCATATATGACAGAATGACCATGTATGACAGAATGACCATATATGACAGAATGACCATATATGACAGAATGACCATATATGACAGAATGACCATATATGACAGAATGACCATATATGACAGAATGACCATATATGACAGAATGACCATATATGACAGAATGACCATATATGACAGAATGACCATATATGACAGAATGACCATATATGACAGAATGACCATATATGACAGAATGACCATATATGACAGAATGACCATGTATGACAGAATGACCATGTATGACAGATTGACCATGTATGACAGAATGACCATGTATGACAGAATGACCATGTAAGACAGAATGACCATTTATGACAGAATGACCATGTATGACAGAATGACCATGTATGACAGAATGACCATGTATGACAGAATGACCATGTATGACAGAATGACCATGTATGACAGAATGACCATGTATGACAGAATGACCATGTATGACAGAATGACACAGTATGACAGAATGACCAGTGATACATGAATGACCATGTATGACAGAATGACCATGTATGACAGAATGACCATGTATGACAGAATGACCATGTATGACAGAATGACCATGTATGACAGAATGACCATGTATGACAGAATGACCATGTATGACAGAATGACCATGTATGACAGAATGACCATGTATGACAGAATGACCATGTATGACAGAATGACCATGTATGACAGAATGACCTATGCATATGACAGATGCCATGACAGAATGACATATATGACAGAATGACCATATATGACAGAATGACCATATATGACAGAATGACCATATATGACAGAATGACCATATATGACAGAATGACCATGTATGACAGAATGACCATGTATGACAGAATGACCATATATGACAGAATGACCATATATGACAGAATGACCATGTATGACAGAATGACCATATATGACAGAATGACCATATATGACAGAATGACCATATATGACAGAATGACCATATATGACAGAATGACCATATATGACAGAATGACCATATATGACAGAATGACCATATATGACAGAATGACCATATATGACAGAATGACCATATATGACAGAATGACCATATATGACAGAATGACCATATATGACAGAATGACCATATATGACAGAATGACCATATATGACAGAATGACCATATATGACAGAATGACCATATATGACAGAATGACCATATATGACAGAATGACCATATATGACAGAATGACCATATATGACAGAATGACCATATATGACAGAATGACCATATATGACAGAATGACCATATATGACAGATAGAATGACCATATATGACAGAATGACCATATATGACAGAATGACCATATATGACAGAATGACCATGTATGACAGAATGACCATGTATGACAGAATGACCATATATGACAGAATGACCATATATGACAGAATGACCATATATGACAGAATGACCATTTATGACAGAATGACCATATATGACAGAATGACCATTTATGACAGAATGACCATATATGACAGAATGACCATGTATGACAGAATGACCATATATGACAGAATGACCATATATGACAGAATGACCATGTATGACAGAATGACCATGTATGACAGAATGACCATGTATGACAGAATGACCATGTATGACAGAATGACCATGTATGACAGAATGACCATGTATGACAGAATGACCATGTATGACAGAATGACCATGTATGACAGAATGACCATGTATGACAGAATGACCATGTATGACAGAATGACCATGTATGACAGAATGACCATGTATGACAGAATGACCATGTATGACAGAATGACCATGTATGACAGAATGACCATGTATGACAGAATGACCATGTATGACAGAATGACCATGTATGACAGAATGACCATGTATGACAGAATGACCATATATGACAGAATGACCATATATGACAGAATGACCATGTATGACAGAATGACCATGTATGACAGAATGACCATGATATGACAGAATGACCATGTATGACAGAATGACCATGTATGACAGAATGACCATGTATGACAGAATGACCATGTATGACAGAATGACCATATATGACAGAATGACCATATATGACAGAATGACCATATATGACAGAATGACCATATATGACAGAATGACCAATGATGACAAGAATGACCATGTATGACAGAATGACCATGTATGACAGAATGACCATATATGACAGAATGACCATATATGACAGAATGACCATGTATGACAGAATGACCATATATGACAGAATGACCATATATGACAGAATGACCATATATGACAGAATGACCATATATGACAGAATGACCATTTATGACAGAATGACATTATGACAGAATGACCATATATGACAGAATGACCATATATGACAGAATGACCATATATGACAGAATGACCATATATGACAGAATGACCATATATGACAGAATGACCATATATGACAGAATGACCATATATGACAGAATGACCATTATGACAGAATGAAATGACAAGAATGACCATATATGACAGAATGACCATATATGACAGAATGACCATTTATGACAGAATGACCATGATATGACAGCAATGACCATTATGACAGAATGACCATATATGACAGAATGACCATATATGACAGAATGACCATGTATGACAGAATGACCATGTATGACAGAATGACCATGTATGACCATGAATATGACCATATGACAGAATGACCATAGTATGACAGAATGACCATGTATGACAGAATGACCATGTATGACAGAATGACCATGTATGACAGAATGACCATGTATGACAGAATGACCATGTATGACAGAATGACCATGTATGACAGAATGACCATGTATGACAGAATGACCATGTATGACAGAATGACCATTTATGACAGAATGACCATATATGACAGAATGACCATTTATGACAGAATGACCATGTATGACAGAATGACCATATATGACAGAATGACCATATATGACAGAATGACCATATATGACAGAATGACCATATATGACAGTGATGGAATGACCATATATGACAGAATGACCATATATGACAGAATGACCATATATGACAGAATGACATGACAGAATGACATATGACAGAATGACCATATGATGACAGAATGACCATTATGACAGAATGACCATATGACAGAATGACCATGATGACGATGACCATTATGACAGAATGACCATGTATGACAGAATGACCATGTATGACAGAATGACCATGTATGACAGAATGACCATTTATGACAGAATGACCATGTATGACAGAATGACCATATATGACAGAATGACCATGTATGACAGAATGACCATGTATGACAGAATGACCATGTATGACAGAATGACCATATATGACAGAATGACCATATATGACAGAATGACCATATATGACAGAATGACCATATATGACAGAATGACCATTTATGACAGAATGACCATATATGACAGAATGACCATGTATGACAGAATGACCATGTATGACAGAATGACCAAGTATGACAGAATGACCATGTATGACAGAATGACCATATATGACAGAATGACCATTTATGACAGAATGACCATGTATGACAGAATGACCATTTATGACAGAATGACCATTATGAAGAATGATACAGAATGACCATATATGACAGAATGACCATATATGACAGAATGACCAATGCCATGACAGAATGACCATATATGACAGAATGACCATATATGACAGAATGACCATATATGACAGAATGACCATATATGACAGAATGACCATATATGACAGAATGACCATATATGACAGAATGACCATTTATGACAGAATGACCATATATGACAGAATGACCATATATGACAGAATGACCAATAATATGACAGAATGACCATATATGACAGAATGACCATTATGACAGAATGACCATATATGACAGAATGACCATATATGACAGAATGACCATATATGACAGAATGACCATAGTATGACAGAATGACCTATGACAGAATGACATGATGACAGAATGACCATATGACGAATGAATTGACCATATATGACAGAATGACCATATATGACAGAATGACCATTTATGACAGAATGACCATATATGACAGAATGACCATGTATGACAGAATGACCATGTATGACAGAATGACCATTTATGACAGAATGACCATGTATGACAGAATGACCATGTATGCAAAGACGAGAATGACCATGTATGACAGAATGACCATGTATGACAGAATGACCATTTATGACAGAATGACTCATTATGACAGAATGACCATATATGACAGAATGACCTATATGACAGAATGACCATATATGACAGAATGACATTATGACAGAATGACCAGTGATGTACAGAATGACCATGTATGACAGAATGACCATGTATGACAGAATGACCATATATGACAGAATGACCATTTATGACAGAATGACCATGTATGACAGAATGACCATATATGACAGAATGACCATGTATGACAGAATGACCATGTATGACAGAATGACCATGTATGACAGAATGACCATGTATGACAGAATGACTATTATGTACAGAATGACCATATGACAGAATGACCTGTATGACGAATGACCAGTATGACAGAATACCATATAGTGTGTACAGATGCCTTATGACATGAATGCTCATTATGACAGAAGACTCTGATGACAGATGACAAATATGACAGAATGACCTGTATGACAGAATGACTCTTATGACAGAATGACCATGTATGCAAATGACATTATGACAGATGAATATGAAGATGACATGTATCAGAACTGAATTATGACGAAAATATGTAGACAAATTTACTGATGATATGAGAAACTCAGCTAATGCGATATACATATTACAAAGTGACGATGTATACAGATAGACCTATTGACAAATGCCTATGTTGCAGAATGCCAGTAGACAGATGACATCTGTCAGGAAACGCCAGTCGATGTTGACAAATGACCATATGGACTATGAGCATATTTTATTCGTCTTGTTGGGAGATTTGACACTATTCTCATTATTAATGTGGATTCGGATCAGCTTACAAAGTTTCTGTCAGGCAAAGTGGCTTACAAAGCTTTATGTCAGTCAACATGCCTGCCGGTGTTACAAATTTCTGATCGCAAATGGCGGTGTTACAAAGTTTCTGTCGGCAAATGGGCGTGTTTCAAGTTTCTTCAGCAAAGTGGACCGTGTCGTGCAAAGTTTCTAGTCAGGCAAAGTGGGCGTGCAAAGTGGAAGCGTGCAAAGTGGGCGGTGACCTGAAAAAGTTTGGAATTTATGGTTTAGACTAACAACTTCCGTTTCTATGTTGATTGATGTATCTACTGAGGTTTCTCTCGTGATTTTTCCTTGTTGCTGCACATATCGGTATCCAGCATCATCATCATCATCAAATAGCTTGTCCTGAGCAGAACTTTGCCACCCCAACAGTCCTCCGGAACTTCTCTCTCTCTCTCATAGGCCAGATGTCCTGCCCCTGTAGCCGTCATGTTCAAACCATCAGTGAATACATTCTGAATCCATCTTCTCTGTGGTCTTCCTCTTCTTCTCTTTGTCCGGATGCCTCCTTCCATGATAGTCTTCTTCAGTCCTTCGGAATCTGTTAAGATGACTGTTAATGTGACTTCAGAGACTGTTAAGGTGACAAAATTATGCTCAAGACAAGCTATTTGATGATGATGATGATGATGAGTAAGCTCAGCTAAAGCTAAATAGAAATAATAATCAGTTATCAGAGAACTATTATCATAGCACTCCGGACATGTCCATAGGTTCTCCGATCTCCGCCTCAGCAAATCCAGCATCGTCCAGCGACCCAACACGCCAGTACGATGTTGATTAATCAGTCTCTTTGCATATTTAGTATGTCGTTCTTTTGGGCTGCACCAATATTGACACCTATCTCTCTCAATCTGGTCAGCGAGTGGGATTCACAGCCCTGAAACTTCTCTGTTCGGAAAGACTCTCTCAATGCGTGAAGAATGTCACTTCGATCCATGGCAGCTCCGATATTGTAGCCAAGCCAGCCAATCTATCAGCTCGTTCATTACCCTAACTCCTGCGTGCCCAGGGACAAAAATGAAGGTGATTTCTCTGATCATTGTCTGTACCAGTACCTCCACCCAGTTGCGTCTCATCATACCTGATTCGACTTTACAAGTTGAAACGGTGGAACCAGTGCAGAAATAATAATAATAATAATAATTAGCTGGATACAACTTAATATATGCATACGTGCTCTGTACTTTAAATTACGGACTACATATCCTGACTTTATGACGAACACAGTGTGACAGCCTGGAAGATGTTTAGATTAAGAGTTTACAAATAATCCTCAGATGCACTAGATGAACTCACATTATCAAGATGATTATTTCTCTACATTCTTGTCCTATGTTCCTTCCACGGCAAAACATACATCACAATAACGGTAACATACATCACAATAACGGTAACATACATCACAATAACGGTAACATACATCACAATAACGGTAACATACATCACAATAACGGTAACATACATCACAATAACGGTAACATACATCACAATAACGGTAACATACATCACAATAACGGTGACTGCTCCAAAGATATCTCAAGAAGATTAGCAATAGAAATCAAGAAGTTAAACACAATGAAGAACATGTGGCAAAGCACTAGCACAATACTAAAATTAAAAATATTGAGAGCATGCATTTTCCCAGTGGCTACTTATGGTTGTGAATCATGGACTATTACACAAAAATTAAGAACGAAAATCCAGTCCTTCGAAACTAAATGCTACAGAAAGATCCTACGAATACCATGGACAGAAAAAGAAAGAACACTGATGTCCTGAAAGAACTAAATGTTAAAGAGAATTGGCTGATAAACAACATACTATACAGAAAAAATTACATACTTTGGTCACATCAAGCGTCAAGATGGCCTGGAAAGAACAATACTAGAGGGCAGGGTCCCAGGACGCAGAGGCAGACCAAGAAGAAGATGGCTACAAGATATTAAAGAAACCATGAATATGACCATCGACAAAGTGGGTGAACTGGCATGAGACAGAGTGAATTTCAGATGTGCTGCAAAGAGAGCAACGTCCTATAAAGGATACGCACCTTGATGATGATGACTATAGACACTAAGAATACGAGTATAAAGCGTGGCATGTTGTGAAAGCACTTGTAGCAACTGTTATAAGAATGAGAAGATGGGGATATGTTGGGCGTACCCTGAGAAGAAATTATCAAAGAATACCAAAGCAGGCCTTGAAGTGGGAAACAAATGATTCTTGATAGAGAGAACGTCCAAGAGAAATTCTGAAACCATCTTTGCTGAGAGAGGCAAGAAATATCGAGCTCAATTCTATGGAAGAGATTGAGCAAGTTGTCCAGGAAAGATTGGTATGGAGAAATTACTTGCAGGTCCTATGTAACGTATAATAGTACCGGAGATATATATATAGTGAAGGGGCGATGCTAAAATAACTATTGGCCAGGCGGTGACCAAAATTGAGAGCCTAACCAATGGGAGTAAAATGCATCTGGATAAATGCTGATATGACAGATTTTTATGAACTTCATAATTCTTCTTCTTCGCACCTGGGGAGGCATAGGTCCACAACCAAGACTTTCCAAGCCCACCTATCTAAGGTGATCTTTACCAGATCTCTCCACTATCTCCCCATTTTCTTGCCATGAGTAACTCCTTGCAGGGTCCTTCTTCCTCGGGTGGCAAGCTATGAATTTTCCTTGTTGTGGTTTCTGTAGCTTTCTAGTAATTTTCACAGAGTGGGGTAGCTAGCCCCACGCCAAACCTCATTAGTCGCTTCTTACGACATGCGTGACAGGTAACAGTGGTTCTATTCTTTACACCCTAATTTGGTCCCCGGTAACTAATCGGGCGTTCTTCATAATTGCTCTTGGAATATAATATAGAGATTGGTGCAACAGGCAATCGGACCATGAAACCGATCAGCTATTATAACAGGTAATATCGGAGATAATGGTGCTGTTGTTGATGTAGACACATAGATGGTCTTCACGTTGTGATGAGAAATATGGCTGTAAATTATTGACTAGAGTACGTGGTAGGTAGTGTCATTGTTGAGCTGAATGAAACTTAAAGGGCAATTCCCTTCAGTATGAGGATGGATGTTGAGGCTTGGCTGCTGCTCTCCAATATCTCTCTGAGACTCCGTGTCCTATGGCAATCATTGTGTCCTAGTACTAGTTCATGCCCCGAAGAGTCTTAAAGTGCCAGTAGTAATTAAGGTATATTGGGTCTGGCCGGTGTGTTGTAAAGTCGGTTCAAAATTAAATAATCACGATTAGCATTCTTCTACAACAGCGTTTCCAAAGTGGGCGGTACCACTCCCAGGGGGCGCTGAAGCGTTCTAGGGGGGACGATAGTGAGTTCAGAAGAATTGGGGAAGGGGGTGATGTTCAGGCGATTAGGGTCGGTGACTCCTTAAAGAAGAAATTAATAATAAATATTTTAAAATAAATTATTTTCGTGATTTTGCGATTGAATAATCCTTTTAAAATTTGAATTCTGCATTTTAATCCATCTTATGCCCGTCTTACACAATCTATTTTTTCATTAATTTTCTATTTCATGTATATAATCATTTGAAAATTGACCATGTATTACATAAATATATATCCATTTTCTATGTCAAAGAGAAAATAGAGCATGTATATGTGTGTGTGTGGGGGAAGGGGGTTGGCATACTGTTTTACTGTGGAGGGAGGGGCGTTACAAAGTTTATGTTCTGCAAAGTGGGCTGAAAAAGTTTGGGAGTCTATGTTCTGCAAGAACGGCGCTATATGTACACCACTATTTAAAAAAAATGTGTATTGCTTCTATTGCTTATAGTGACACGTTATCATCATCAGGCGCCTGTTGGCTGGCGTCGGTGATCATGGAGATCCACAAATATCTGTCTCTGATGTTTGCTATCATCTCAGATGTTGATTTTCTAATATGAAGTCAGACTATCCAAAATGTTCTCTTTCTGTCTTTCTCTGTCTCGTCTCCTCTAGATTTTACCAGTTGTTACAATGTGTTCTAAACATTGCCTACTCATCACATAACAACACATCCCGAAAAATGATGACTGTCTCTTTCTTATATTGATGATACGCTTACTCTGTGTCTTGACCTTATTCAAAACCTCCACATTAATCATTTTGGCAGTCTTTGGGATTCTCATCATTCTTCTGTTTATTGACAAGTACTTGTTGCTTTTTGTTAATATTGAGAACATGCATTTTTTCCAGTGGCTACTTATGGTTGTGAATTATGGACCATTACACAAACAACAAGAACGAAAATCCAATACTTCGAAACGAAATGCTACAGAAAGATCTTATAAATTCCATGGACAGAAAAAAGAAAGAACACTGATGTTCTTAAAGAACTGAATGTTAAAGACAATTGGCTGAAAAAAACAATATACTATACAGAAAAATTAAATACTTTGGTCACATCAAGCGTTACGATGGCCTGGAGAGAACAAGATTGGAGGGCAGGGTCCCAGGAAGCAGAAGCAGACCAAGAAGAAGATGGCTACAAGATATTAGAGAAACCATGAATATGACCATCGCTGCAAATGGGGCAACGTCCTATAAAGGAAACGCACCTTGATGATGATTTGTTGCTTAATTAATACTTATAATAGGTGATATGTCTTCATATAGTGAACAAATCAAACACTAGGACAAATGGCGCCAATTTAAAAATGCAAACAGGTCACTATGAACACAAAAAGAGCATTGTTGAACACAATATTTCTCCCTACATTATGCTATCAGTGCCAAACCTGGACACTGACATTAAATGACAGAAGAAAATTAGTCACGACAGTAGTAACAAGAGGAGACTGGCTTAGAAATGAAGACAGGGAAAAAATTGGAGTACTGAACTTTATCAAGCAGCAACAGATTAAATGGTTCGGCCACATAAGCAGATTACCAACAGGCATTGCACCACTGAGAGCAATGTTGCTCCGATACAGTGGATACAAAGCAAAAGGCCGGCCACTCAAAAGGTGGACTCTCAGAGATAACAGAGGCGACGAAAGACACTATTTATGAAGCACACACACAAACCCGTGCTAGAAAACTCTTCTTACCCTGAAGCAGGGAGGCAAATCAGGATTGGAGAAAAGAAAGAAAGGCATGGTGCATAGAGAGGCTCGCTCCAAGTGTCTCCTTTTTCGACCTGATACTGAAAGACAAAACAGGATTAAAGAATAGACAGACAGATAGATTAGATGGATGGATGGATGGATGGATGGAGATGGATGGGTGGATGGATGGATGGATGGATGGATAGATGGATAGATAGTGAGTTTTTTGTTGTTCTTGAATCTTCGATCTGAAATTACTTGCGTGGCCAGCGCATTTTAAATATATAGAAACGCCCGAGTGGTTACCAGGGCCCAAATTTGGGGTGTAAAGAATAGAACCACTGTTACCTGCCACGCATGTCGAAAGAGGCGACTAAGGAGGTTTGGCTGAAATCGGATGCATGTGTCCTAAATGTGTAGAAGTATATGCGTTTAGGGGCCTACTAAACCAATGTGCAACGTATACACGTTCTTGGCAAAGATCAAACATATCACAAAGAGTGATTAAAGTTGGTCGTAAAGAACGAACGCAAAGAAGAAATATATAGAACTGCACTTACATTTAGTAACGCACGCTAATTTTGTATTATGTAGACACCACACACATGTCCTATATATTTTGCTAGCCCGAAACCACAACTTCTCACGTATCAATATATATCGGAGAAACAAGTTAGACGATGTTTCTTTGAAACTTCTCGCTATGTAGTTTTTATGACTGTATTGTATTAAGTTTATCATTTTCAAATTTAACTGATACTCATATTTACATGAAAATAGGATTGGTTTATATTTAATGTATTTCGAAATTAGAGATGGATTACTTGAATTCATATTTAGAAATAGTTTAGAAAAACATACAAAGTGACCAGCTGAGCACATTGTTCGTAGGCCATAATCTGTGTACAACATATATCGGTTTGTCTTCTGTTCAATATTGTAGATCAATACATTTGCCAACTTGGCCATTCAACAACATGGCGTCCAAGAGACAAGACGACTCTACAGCGGATAGCGCTGACAATTCACCTGATAAAAAGAAGAAGGAAGTTAAAGTATGGATGGACGGATGGTAAGTGTTTATGGTTGAGAAAACTCAAATTAATCTCAGCGGTCAGTGAGTATTACTATTTACAAATTATTCGAAATTATATTTAAAATGCAATAGCATCATAGCTATGTATGACCGGCTGTGTTGTTTTGTTACTACGCACTGACAAAACATGTCAGGTCTTCAGGTCGTCGACGATATTAATTGTGACATCGTATGATCGTTCAGCGATCTTACGTTATTGTTTGTTACTTATTATATTTATTGTAACTTAATGTAAATGTTGGTTTGGGAGCTTTGACAGTATAGCATTTTTTGGAATATTATATGATTTCATTATTTTATGAATAGAAATAAAAATGAATTTCAAGAGAAACCTTAGAGAAACCGTAATAATTTAAATAATAATTGTATTAGTAATAATATCAATATGCGTATTTACGATATCCATAGTCATATTAGGAAGGTTTATTCTTTTTGTTGCATGCGAACTGCTGTTTATGTTTTCTTCCAGCTTTCAAAATGACTGAGTTGCCGTTTTCTTGTCCATTAATTGTTTACCCTTACATGATTTTGTACTAGTTTGATTGATGGGACCATCATCATTGCACTTCAGTGAGTAACCATGTGTGCTCCAATATCTTTCTTACACATGAAGATTTCAGTGACAGTGCATGAACCCCATAGCACCAGCGATGGCCCGCAATGTAATTTTGAAGATGGTGAAAATTATTTATGGAAATCTTTTTAAAAAAAAGTCTTTTGAATGAATTTTGCCTGGGCTGCGGCTTTTCAACCTGCTCTTCTCGATTTTGAACTGCCGATGTTATTTTACGTGCTCAACTTGAACACAAGACCTACATTATATCGTCGGTCTGCGATAGGACTAATAGCTTGATCTCATCTACACTGAGGTTAAGAATCTCTTGAAAAATATCCTGATGACTACACGAGGAGGCGAACCAAGTACCTTTGAAATGAATGGTGAGCACTAAACCTCTACGCCACAAAGACACCATAAAGTTATTTATGGTTTTCAAGAGTTGCATGCCTTTTTATCTGTTCCAATTATTTAATTTCTTTTTTTTTTTATACCTCTTTCATAAATTCTTTTTAATATCCGACATTATCACCTTGAGTCTCAGCCATGTGTAGTTTCACCTCTGTGGTGTGTGCGAAGGTGACTGTAAAGTCCAATCCTGGAACACAATCCCCTACCACAGATGGGGCATACATAATCAAGGTTGGATGTTGTGTGTTTTGTTTATTTACACAGCCCTCTTTTTCTGTACCTGAGCAGTACGACGGTTCTCAGGTATACAAATTCCTCTTGTTGCAGCGTCACATTTGGCAATCTTGCAAAGGTATTCCCAGCACATGGTATCTATATAGAAGCATTTTAGAGACACTTTAAAGTGTTTTTTCTGTATCAAAAGATCATCTGCCCCATCAAGCTCACCATACATCAAATGTTTTGGATTGCATTTATCAGTCATCTGCGTAATGTGACCTGCCCTTTTGTAACATGATGTTGACGCTTGAAATCTTGACTTTTATGAAGACGAAGTAAGTTCTTGCTTAATGCTGAATTGTGTTGTCTTATTCGCTGTGGCTTCGACCCCATTCTGTCATCTCATGTACTGAGCATTACATCTCTTATGGTCCTTCATAACTAGTGCAGGCTACCGACTCAGTACTAGACACATCAGTTATCTCATTTTATTATCCCCTCGTCAAGTAGATGTAATGGTATTATGTATAATAGACATTGCTTATAGGAATACAAATTTCTTATAATATAGAATATGTTATGTTTCATGTTAATAATATGATATCTTATGTTTGCATTTTCAGCTTTGACATGGTACATTTTGGACATGCTAATGCCATTCGTCAGGTACTTTCTAATAACTTATTCATTTTTATATATATATATATATATATATATATATATATATTATATATATATATATATATATATATATATATATATATATATATATATATATATATATATATATATATATATATATATATAAATATTAAACAGGAGAATTGTGGTAGCTTGTGCATGTGTTTGTTAGAATTATTTACCATACTTCCCGACATGCTACAGACTTTCAAATTTGGCCAGTATTATTCTTTGGTCATTGACACTCAATCAGAGATTTTGTCAGCTTCATGCCGGCTGCTTTTACTTTCCAGTGTTTCTCTGGTTCTCAATTGAGGTTGGGTCGACATGTGAGCAGTAACGGTCAGAAAAATATTCCACTCCCACTACGGAATTGTGACCATGGACTACTCTCCTACAAAGCAAGTGCACTAACTGTTGCACCATAGCAGCTATCAACGGAACATTGCATATCTCTTTAATATGTTTAAGTCTCGCACTGTTTTGACATTTAAAAAAAAGTAAAATTGTTTCAATTCATTGCAAGTAAAATTGTTTCAATCAGTTTGTTCATTGCAAGTAAAATTGTTTCAATTCATTGCAAGTAAAATTGTTTCAATCAGTTTGTTCATTGCAAGTAAAATTGTTTCAATCAGTTTGTTCATTGCAAGTAAAATTATTCCAACCATTTAATCATTTCAAATAAAGTTGCTCCAACTTTTGTGTGTAACTGAAAACATGTATTGTTTAATTGTTGCAGAGCAAAGAATTTGGTGATAAACTGTTAGTTGGTGTTCATTCAGATGGTGAGTTTTATGTTGTGAAACTTATCATCCTTGTGAGACAGCTGTATAATCTGCTCACATGCCCAGGACATAACAAAAACAGACAGCTTTTACAGCTGTTGCAAAACATAATTTAAGCAGCAATATCACTCAGTAATAACAATACGCATACAAATTCTTTAGTTAAACATTGGAGACAGAATATCAACAAGCTCAGAACCTTCAGATCACCCAATAACCTGCTGCCTTGCAGGTTGGCTGGGACAGCCAAAGGCTGACGGAGAGCGAGCCCAGTAAACGCTGACTAAAACCGGACATGGCGCTGAAGATGTGATGAAAACACACCCATGTTAAGGCTGTACGAATCAGATTTCCACATGAATGAGATTTATGGGGAAATCTGGTACATCAGTTTAAGGGCGATTGCGAGAGAGAGAGATCACCAAATAAAAATTACATAAAAAGTTTTTAAAAGCCGAAGGATTGACTTATTGCACGGGTTTTATCCCATCGGCTCGGTCCCTCTCCGCAGAAGACATACGGCACCTGCCTAGAGTATTGCACAAAGCACGAGCTCCGTAGCTCCAACAACAATCCAAGGGGTCTCTGGAAAAAACTGCACTTGTGAACAGAATGGCGCGGTCCAGACTCGAACACACGACCTTCGACTCACAAGGCAAAGGGCTTAGCCACAGAGACCCCAAAAATTACCTAAGATCTATTGAATGTTTGGTAGATAACATGTTCTCCATATTTTCTTCCTCTTACTCGTTTCGGTTCTCAAAGGAAAATGTAGTTGCAATTTAATCACTAACATTTGTATTAGTTTTTTAATTCAGTGTTTCTAATGGAACATAGTGTTGAAGTTGTTCTACCACTATGTCAGTCTTTCTTTGTTGTTTCTGTAAACTCCAGCCTGACTTTTCACCGCAATGCACAGGCCCTTCAAAAGGTACATCATCATGCCCGCCTGCCCAGCATGTTCATAACGCGTTGGATGATGGGTGACAAGCCTCCTGTGAGTGCTGTTCCATTCCACAGGCTGGCAGAAAAGCCACAGGTTTTCCAAATTTATGATGACCATGGCATCGATCTGAAGGGTTAGGATGATCATGGCACCAAGCCGAAGAGCTGAAAGCTCAAGTGCTTCTGGATTACAACAAAAAAATATATACATCATCATCATCACTAGTTTTATCCGCTATCATCTGCTTAATTGCCAGTTAAGCCTTCATATTAACCCAATCTCTACATTCCCTTCCAAGAGTAAAGATAACATCGGGATCCATTCTTTCCCTTTCTGTACAGTCGTAACTAGGGTCACCTGGCTAATTATTCTCTCGGCTTGGGCCATCCACGCTATGCCCTGCTTGATTCTTGGACTTAATATCATTAGTATTCTAGTGCAGTGGGTGTCTCTGATCCGCAGTAACCTGCATATATTGTTTATTCTAGTGCAGTGGGTGTCTGATTCGCAGTAACCTGCATAAATGCTTTATTCTAGTGCAGTGGGTGTCTGATTCGCAGTAACCTGCATAAATGCTTTATTCTAGTGCAGTGGGTGTCTCTGATCCGCAGTAACCTGCATATATGCTTTATTGTGTTTCTGCATGTATTATTAATATATTAACAATATTATTATTTTTAATATTTTATTAATGGAGGGTTTCTCTTTCTTTTCTTCCATATGATAACAGCTGAAGTAACCAAGCATAAGGGTCCACCTGTTTACTCTGAAGACGAACGTTATAAAATGGTCAGGGCTATTAAGTGGGTAGACCAGGTGAGTTTGTGTGTTTCTTCATCATTTAATAGACTTAAGGACATACACAGTAGAGGAGTTTCTATGGTGAAGTGGTTAAGACATTTGCATGTCATTCTGAAGGTTGGGGGTTCAAATCTGAATCGAGTCATATATGGCATTTTTTCATGACATACCTAGAATTGTTGCTGGAGTTACGGAGTGCATGCTTTGTGCAACTCTCTCTGCAGGCTTTTTCTGCCGATAGCCATATAAGGAACCCGGTGCAATGACGTCAATTCTTTACCTTTTAACCCCTCTTGTTTAGGCATAAACCGTTAGTCTGGTAATATACCATACCAACCATTAGCATACATATTATTCATAATCTGCTACATGAGTAGACTGAGCACCTATTGATCTGTCTACAGCTCTGTTATGTCATTTCGCACTAACCACTAAAACAGAGATGGACAACCTTCAGCCCGTGGGTCAGATCCAGCCTGACATATTTCTTTTCTGCCCATGAGAAGGTACTCACACACTCAGGTCCAAAATATACTTTACTGTTACTTTGGATATATTAAAAAGAAAAGGTGATTGTATCTACACCCAGGAAACCTCACAAAAAACACTACCTACTTGACATAATAATGTGTTAATATTAAGTTTAATTAATTGGTTATTGAACTGATGTCACGGCACTCTGGACAGACCAATAGGTGCTCAGTCTCCCTCAATAGATGTTGAAGGGTATGTACACTGATGGTTCCTGTGGCTCGCTAGTTAAATACACCCCTCTCTCTGCCCCTCAGGTGTAATTAAGCTTTCAGAACAGAACAAAATCACTTGATTATGATGAAATGTAGACATCATATTTAGAGTTAATTATTGTGTTATATAACCATTGACCAGCTGTGTAATTCTGCATCCAGCTCTCGACTCAAAACAAGTTGAATGTACATATTATATCAAACTAATATTCTGCTTAGAAAGGTTGTCATATAGGTATATCATCAGATCGTGTATGGATGTGAGAGCTGAGGATTGAGGAGTGTCTGACCGTATGGATTAGAGTGCGGCTCCCATGTGGGAGACCCGGGTTCAATCCATGTTAAGGCCAAGGATTTATTTCTGTTGGGGGCATAAAAGAAATATCCTCTGTATGGATGTAAGAGCTGAGGATTGAGGAGTGTCTGGCCAAATGAATTAGAGTGCGGCTCCCATGTGGGAGACCCGTATTCAATCCACGGTAATGCCAAGGATTTTTTTTCTGTTGAGGGCATAAACGAAAAATCCTAACCTGCACAGTTTCGCTGCGACTGCACTAGCCATGCAGCCATTAAATTCCTCTGGCTCCTGTTCCCCCTCCCTGTCCTACACCGACCTAAAAAGCGGTACTACAGGCAGTAACAACAGTGAGAGCTGCACAATAATTAAAGATATTGAGAGAAGAATTAATAGTTTTTAATATAAATGTTATAAAAGGATGTTGCAGATTTCTTACAAAAGACACACTAAATGAGCCAATTTGTCAGAAATAAAATAACTGACCTGGCAGGTTAATAGGAAGCAACACTTCTGGAAGCGGTGAATCGTAAGCTGGCATGGCTCAGACAAGTGAACAGACATCACTCCCTCTCAAAAACATTTCTTCACGGAACGATTGAGAATGGTTGGAAAAGCGCATGACAAAGAAAAGCATGAGCTGATAACATTAAGATTTGGACGAAACACATGAAAACAAAGTACTGTAGTTTTGGTGGCGTCTGTGGCCTAAGGGATAGTGACTCGGTCTATTAATCCTGATGTTCTGAGTTCGAATCACGCTGCGGACAGTTTGGCTGCAAATTGTTTAGCGTGGATTTTTACAAAGGACGATGGCACCACCCGTTCAGAAAGCAATAGCAAACTACGGAACGTAATAATGCCTAGAAAAATCACAAACAGCGTTAAAGAGCTGGGGTTGATTCGCAAAGTCCTGTAAAGGATATGCAATTAACTAACTGTAGTTTTACACAAAACAATACAAGCAACGTTTCTACCAACTTCTTTATTAAGCAAAGGATACAATAGATGTGAAGAACTTCACTTCTTACATGATACAGAACATATAGAATCAGACAATAATTTCTTTAACTGATTGTCTAATTCTATATGTAGTATGCCATGTAAGAAGTGAATTTTTCACATCTATTGTATCCTTTGCTTGATAAAACCTTTGTCAAGCGTTGCTGTGTATTGTTTTGTATTTGAAAACTACAGTACATTGTTTTTACGTATTTCGCCATTGCTACATAGTTTGCAGTCTTCCCTCTTCTTCTTCTTCTTTGCGTTGGTTCTTTACAACCAATTTTAATCACTCTGTGTGATATGTTTGATCTTTGCCAAGACGTGTATCGTTGCACATTGATTTGGTAGGCCCCTAAGCGCTTAGACTTGTACCGTTTAGGACTCGTGCATCGATTTCAGCCAAACCTCTTTAGTCGCCTCTTACGACATGCGTGGCAGGTAACAGTGGTTCTATTATTTACACCCCAAATATGGGCCCCGGTAACCACTCCGGCGAACAGTCTTCCCTTATATCGATTAAGATTTGGACAGGAAAGGACTTTTCTACACTCGTCTGCCTCATAGATGAGAGATCTTTGTAGGGACTTGTGTGCTGGTAATTCCATTGAACATCTCTACAATCTTATTGAGATCTTTGAAGAGAGCTATATGTATTATTATTATTAGTTATCAGATAAGTGAAACAATGTGATTTTGTCATTTAGGTTATTGAAGATGCCCCTTACGTCACCACTCTGGAGACCCTTGATCAGTATGGATGTGACTACTGTATTCATGGAGGTAGGAACAAATAAGAGTGGTTTTATTTCTCAGGAAATTGTGACATTTGTAAGGTATTTCTATTTAGGCTAGTAGCTGCTTCTATTTTGCTATATTTTAATATAACATGGGGGGGTGGATGTTACATCATCGGTCCTTATCGAGCCCAAGAATATATAAGACAGAGTGGGGGACTGCCTAGAGTAGTTGATAGTAGCTCGACCTGCTAGCTAGCTGTGAGACGCCTCATAGCTCGGGTTCGAACCTACTGTCCGGCATTTGTTCCACTCCCCTGGTCTTACTCAGGACGATAGCAGTACCTCTGCAGTCTGAGAAAATCTGCCTGTATGGCGAGGGAATACTAATTACAGTGTACATTGAGCACACGGCTGCCAGTGTAAAGTAATTTACAATGTGCACTTTGCTGCCATTGTAAGAAAGTGGAAAAACAGATTTTCACGCAAAAATCAGTTTCAGAGATGAAACTCCGTCCGAGTTGAAAGCGGACGAAAGAAAAAAATAAGACAGAGTAAAAGAAATTCCCCCTCAAACAAGCAGATTTATTTATTCTGTCTCTGTTTCGTTTGCTGTTTTTACAGTGAGGGGTTACCAGCTTCATACCACCTCTCTTAGTTGCTTTTACACAAGCAGGTTGTAAGTTCAGTACTTCACTCGACCTTCCACACATGAGGAAAGAAATTGGCCCTCCTGCACACTAGGGTCTAGGAATGTGAAGTGACAGACACTTCATATCATAATGTCCGAAAAGACTACTGGAAATTTTTTTTTTTAATCCTGCTTTATTTTAAGACAATAAATACCAATTATTATAAGTCCTACACAATTTCTTCATCCTTAAAATTACATTTGGGATCATTAAGGTGCTATGGTGTTTGTGTTCTGCCGTTGAGATCTAACTTTGCAAGAAGGAGATCAGAGCACACATGGTTACGCACTAAAGTGCAATGATGGTCCAATTAAGGGTTCACTAAACTTATGAAACATACTAAATGTCAATAACGTATTATAAAAAAAAGTTTGAAATCTTGCCTTATTATTTGTTATTGTCAGATGATATAACTACAACTGCAGAAGGAGTGGACACATACCATCTTGTGAAAGCTGCTGGCAGATACAAGTAGGTTGTTTGTTATTCTAACATTTCTTGACTTATGTCACACTCACTCACTGTTGTCGTAACTCTGAAACGTAATGTGTTTCTTCTTTACCCTTCACCACTAGGGAGGCATATGTTCGCAGCCACGGTTTTCCACACCCTCCTATCCAATGCCATCTTTTCCAGATCTCTCCATTTTCTTGCATTGTTTCCAACTCCTGCCTCCAGGTGTTCCTGGGTCTTCCCTTACCTCTATTACACTTGGGGTTCCATCAGAGAGCATGTCTCATGAAAGCTTGATGCATGCTTTCAGTAGGTTTCCTCGGTGTATCCATCACCACCTTCTTCCTTATCTCTTGTTCCATCATGTGTTTCTGTGTCTGCTCTATCAGTCACTTGTTGACCACACTTTGTGTTCTGTTGTGATTTGTACCAAAGAGTGTTTGTACATTGTACCCTATTTAAGTGCTTACAGACCTGTAGGCAAGACACATCTAAATTTCAACTTTGCAAAGTATTTGTTTTCACATCCTTAACCAACAGCAGTCTGCTCACCGCCTACTGGGCACCATTCATTCGGGCACCAATCTAGGTTCACTAATATGATCACTTTTCAACCACTTTTTGTAACATGTTTATGATCCGAGTCAAAAAGCATGATTAAGCTGTGTCATTGTTGTGGTGCAGCTAGACCGATCTTGCTAAGGAACAGGGCAATGCTACTCAGATACATGGATACAAGGCGAAAGGCCGCCCCTGCAAAAGTTGATCCACAGAAATAACAGAAACAGTGAAAGACACCATGTAAGAGCATGTTCTAGAAATATCTTCTTATTCTGTTGCTGTTAGACAAGAATAGAGAAAGAAAACTAGATATAGATTATACCTTATTATAACCTGATGCTCGTCCATCACGGGTGACGATGACCACACAAATTTTCATCCAAGGGAATGTAGTTGCGTTATGTTTGTCTGTGTGTGAGTTGATGACTAGTGAGCCCGATATGGGCTTGAAATGTTCGTGTACAATGTGGGCAAGGTATACTTGCACTTGTGGGAAGTTTTACTGCCTTTCTGTTTTGACGTTTTTGCTCCATCCGTGCTGTTCTATCTGCCTCGCAAGCCGAGGAACCGTGTCGAAGAAGTGTGCGCCAGGCTGATCTGTCTTGAGCAGCATTCTCCCAGTTGTTGACATCTATGCCATAAGATTTCATCGAGTTCTTGAGTGTATCTTTGAACTTATTATAACCTATATGAGTTGTGACTGCCTAATCCTATAATCTAATGCCGCACATAATCTAAAATGCATGATTGTGTATTTAGTTTATGGTCATATTATTCTGGTTATACAGAGTGTTCAAGATAAAAGTAGCCTATCAATGGAGCTAATCTGGCATATATTTATGAAAATGAGAAGGTTCAGTTATGATGTAGTATAGGTCAAGGTTGTGTGTCGGTGTGTAATTGTAGTGCGGGAAGGGCGATGAACAAATGTGATGTAGAATGAGCTAGTTAGAACCAGTTTAAATAGTAAATAGACACAGTGCAATAGGTAACTGGCAACTTTCGATTTGTCAATGGGGCCACTTTTATCTTGAACACCCTGTATAATACTCTATTTCAGTTCTCAAAAAAAGTACAGTTAATAGACCATTACCTGTAAGATACCAGCCACATCTTTGTTATGATTTATCATTACATTCTTGATGGGTTTTTTTGGATATCATTATTTTCCCCCTACATCAAAGTTATTGTTTGGTATCATTGGTATATGAATGATACATAACATTCTCTTTGGTTCTTTGTAATTTTTTATACATCTTTGTTGTTATTGTTTTTACTTTACTTCTATTTTCTCCATTTTTTCTCTTCTTCTATCCACTCTTTAACTCTCGCATAAACAAGCTCCTCCCCTTTCTCTGAATATAACAATCAATGTAACCCATTGTCTGATGTTGTCATGGGACTGAAGCAGGTGTATAACATATGTTGATATCTGCAGTATCACATTTCTGACTCAAACACAATCTGTACTTCATATGTTAATACCTGCTTTTTTCTATAGTAGCAGTATTATTGTTTATTCAGATTATTATTGCAATGTAATGTGCGTTGGTGCAGGGGTCCTGTAAGCAAACCAGCCTCAAGTGTTATTCTATAATGTTTAAAACATGAAATTGTTGGGTTTTTTTTAACCGATCCAGAAGCACTTGAGATTTCAGCTCTTTGGCTCAGTACCGTAGACATAATAACCCTTCGGTTCAGTGCCACGAACACTGTGAATCTAGTAAACCTGTGGCTTTTCTGCCAGTCCAGGAAATTGAACCCGCACTCACAGGGAGCTCGTCACCTGTAGTCCAACGCGCTACGAACACGCTGGGCAGACGGGCTAAAACATGAAATAAAAGCACTGAAGAAGAAATATTAGCTATGAAAATAAATATTGTATGCTCAATTTGTATTTTATTTTTCCCAGGAGTGCAAGAGAACTGCTGGTGTATCAACTACTGACCTTGTAGGCAGGTTAGAGAAATTACTTTAGTTATCTTGTCAGTGTTGTTGGTGGGTTTGAGAAATTACTCGATTCTTAAGTAAATATCATTGGCTCGGTAGATAAATCACCTTATTCTGAAGTAAATGGTGACACATTAGATCTTCTTCTTTGTGTTCGTTCTTTATGACCAATTTTAATCACTCTTTGTGATATGTTTGATCTTTGCCAAGAACATGTATACGTCGCACATTGGTTTGGTAGGCCCCAAAATGCATAGACTTCTACACGTTGAGGACACATGCATCTGATTTCAGTCAAACCTCCTTAGTCGCCTCTTAGACATGCATGGCAGGTAACAGTGGTTCTATTCTTTTCACCCCAAATTTGGGCCCAGGTAACCACTCGGGCAACACATTAGATGAACCACCTTATTCTTAAGTCGATATTAATGACAGATATGCCTGTGTGTTGCCGGGACACACAATCGGAGCAAAGAATAGTAAGACTGCGACCTACAGTGCATGTAAGAAGCAACTGAGGTAGAAGCCTAGGAAAGCTACCTTAGTAAATATAAAGCGTTGCAGAAATCAGATGTGTTGGGCCTACTTGTAGGCGCATAACTGGCACAATGTACAATCGCTCTCAGGCTCAGAGCACATACAGACCACAAAGAGTGCTTTAACAAGATATGACGGGTTCCAAGAAGAAGAAGAAGAAGAATATCGGCCGGAATCTACCTCCTGGCAGATCTCACAAGCCGAACAGACTGCAGGTAAAAGGTCAGACAAAAGAGCAGGGGGAGCCCCCATAAGGTAACAGCGCAGAACCCACCAGTGAGTGGTAGTTGCTTTGGCTGCATCCAATTCACTCCCCAGCTATGGGTTAAATGGCAGCCCTTCTCTCTTTTGAGATCATCTTTTTCTTGTCTTATCTCCTATTTCTGTTTCAATTTTCCTATCCTTCGAGTTAGACCTCATTCTGCTCCAGAACAAAATTGTGCAGAAGCTGGAGGCAGCCAGCCAAGAGGCGCACTATAGCAATCAGGTTGCCACACACTAACGTATAATATGTCTATATTCTAAACGTTATGGCGCTCGGCCTGTGACAGACACTCAGGCATGTGCAGTGTCTGACCCTCTACCTTGAAAGGACATGGATCTCTGTGTGTGTGCTACAAAAGACAGTGAATTTTATACACCAGACAACGTTGAATATTAAAAACAATATTTCAAGCGAGCAAGTCTTAAAGTTAGAAATTATAATAAATGGATAAATATAGATATTTAAGAAAGTTAATTAGTACAAGATGGGTATAAAGAAAAATTACTGATGCTACAAATAAGAATGCGAAAATTGATGTATTTTGGACATATAAAGAGACATGAAGGGCTGGAGAAGACCATCATGGAAGGAGCCATACTGGCAAAGAGGAGAAGAGGAAGACCATAGGGAAGATGGATTGAGGATGTAACTGCTGGTTTGAGCATGGCGCAGCAGAGGCAGAACATCTGACCTATGAGAGAAGAAATTTGGAAGGACTGTTAAAGTGACAAAGTTCTGCTCAGGACAAGCTATTTGATGATGATAAAGTACCTATATATAAAGCATGTTTTGTTATAATTTACTTCCAGAATGTTGCTAGTAACAAAGTCTCACCATCAACGGGATGAAGAAGCTATTGATGAGCATCATGTTGGTGCCATTAGTAAGGTAAAAGCAGGTGTTTTAGTGTGTCTTGTCCTTGAAGGAAATCTCAGCTTGTAGGGCAGATAACAGTGTGTTGTAAAGGCTGTACACAGGATGAGTAAGACATGTCCTAGAGTACAGCATTGCAAAATGGGCAATGACAGCCAAATTGTAGTTCATCTGATTAGCTACTGAATTCAATTTAGATCATATTTTCCTCATTGCAAGTGTATGTACAAATTCAGCTGCAGTTTTATTAATTATTAACAGATTTTTATACCATAATATAAAAGTAATATACCATTTTGTAGGATAGTGAATTTTCTTTAAGATCGTACTGTAACAAAAAAATAGTGGGGCTCCCAGTCGCTTATAGGAGCCAATCAGTTAAAAGATAGGATGCAAAACCAAGCAATGAGTCTTAATAGAGAGCATAAAGACAACAACCACTCAAGAACTAAAAATAAGCACATACCTTCTTTGTTCTATATTTGTTTAACCAAGTGGTTGATATTGAACAAACATAGAAGAATAAGTTCTATAAATGTAATGCTATTTAACTGAGTATTGGCTATCTACAGATTAATTGTGTTTAATCTTTCAGATGTCTCTTACAGGAGAAGTGAGTTTATCAGCACAACTTTTTTTTTTAGCCTCTTATATTATCCTTTTCCTTTTGTCCTTGACAAACATGGCCTTTTTAGATTTTTCATCTTGATTATTGGTATCTCTTATAATTTGGTACATTTGAACAATATGGTACATTGTTAGTTGACTGAAACAAGCTTGTCTCTTGTTTAGTGTTTGACTGACAGTTGCCAAGGTGAACAATATTTGTCCAGGTCATGACTTGAACATTAGTTTGTCAAATGTTTACCATGTCTGTTTGTTAAGTAAATAATAATACAGAAAAGTCAAACATGTGGGGGGACGTCATGTTACAGTGAATATGTGATGTTTATTTTTTAGTTATTTCTCATACTTTTCCAACATTTCTCAAACCTTATCATTTATATTTTGTTTTATACAATTCAACAAAGAAACTAGCTGTGTAAATAATATATTGTGTGATAAAAAAAAATATTTGGATTTCAAGTTTGGAAGGTTCAGTTTTCTGATATGATTTTGGACATTGTCCAGGTAAAGTTTCCTTAGATAGGCCAAATATTGAAAATGTATATTTCCTTGATGGTCACTAGTAGCATCAGTACTTCCACAAATATTGATGTCGGTTGCTTAGGTAATACCTATTGCTGACGGCCTAATCAAAAGAATGACATATTTCAGCTCCACAAGCTGTACTGTTTCGAGTTGTTGAATTATTGGATACTGCGTTCACCTTTTTGTACTAACATGGTTCTGATAAATAATGAGCACTTGGTGTCAGACCTCCAGTCTACTAGAATAGAACTCTAGACTATGGGAGGGATCGCGAGAGAGAGAGAGAGAGACTATGGCTGAGGTAACCATATATAAATATCTGGTAGAGCATGTTCTTTATTAGATGGGACGCCTGTCTGCCCAGCGTGTTCGTAGCGGGTGACTATCCCTCTGTGTGTACGGGTTCAATTCCGCGGGATGGCAGAAAAAGCCACAGATTCCCCAGATTTACGGTGTTCGTGGCACCAAACCGAAGGGTTACGATGTCCATGGCACCGATCCGAAGAGCTGAAAAGCTCAAGTGCTTCTGGATCGGGAAAAAAATTAGATGGGACAGATGCTGTGCCCACCAGAATATGGAGACATCCTCATCAATCAAAACTTGCCTAAGATATCCTGGATTCGAGACTAAAAGAGAGAGGAATACTGTGTGGGGACATGTACACATTTAATAACTATGCCTAGATATCTAGGAGCCTGGGTGATACAGTAGATAAATAATCACTGGGGATTCATGAAGACATTTCATTTCTCTGTTTGGATTTCTGAGCATGAACAACTGATTGCAGAAATCATCTTGAGAGCAGTGACTAAAAATAAAACATTTGATTGTTTGCTTTTGTTCTTATCAACAAAGTTAACTGTGATCTGTGCGGTTTGTGCAGAGAACGTGAGTATGTTACACCCAAGTTCGTGTTTGCATCTTGTTCTAAAGGTACTTGGTTTGTTTCCTGAGTCAAGCAGTTATGTGATTTTTCCAATGATCTTTGATGTCTATGTAAATGAGATCAAGTTCCTAGTCATATCAGAGGCAGATAATAAAATAGAAGTCATGTGTTTAACTTGAACATGCAAAAGAACCTGTGGGAGTTGAGAATTAATCAGAGGGGCCTGCAAAGCCAACACCCAGGTCAAATTCATCAGCAAAAATTGGAAATAAATTTCAGCAATTTTACAACATCCTGAAATAACATCAGGGATGTTATGAAGTTTGTGAACTGCCACCAAGATGTTCCTGTGTAAGAAAGAGATTGGAGCACACATTGTTATTCACTGAGATGCAAGTTATTGTTTTGTTTGCTCGCTATGGATTCAGGTCTAGTCATTGCGCCTTATATGACACCTCTTACTTATTTTTGCACAAAGGCTTGTTTTCTTTATCAGTGTCCCTCTCCATTCAGGCAAACTATATTCTGAGTTCAGAGGTACTTGTAAGTTAGATCCCCAAGTAAAGCATCAGGGTCTCCTGTAGTCCAACCAAGTAACATGTTAACACCTACAATTTCTGGCCCAAGCTGAGCTTGAACACCAGAATGTCCCCGGCATGTAGTCACTAGCATAGCTTGTTATCAACTTTGCTACCTGCGACCCTAATGAAGTGCAATGATGGTGGATGGTCATATCAATAAATGAGTGTCACTAATCTTCAGACTGTCAGGCTAAGGATGATGATTCAATAATATTATTTCAACTGAGATATCCACTTAATGAACATCTCTTGAATGTATCCATGTCTCCCAGTGAAACATGCTACTGCAAATGCCAGTCTCCTGAGATATCCACTTAATGAACATCTCTTGAATGTATCCATGTCTCTCAGTGAAACATGCTACTGCAAATGCCAGTCTCCTGAGATATCCACTTAATGAACATCTCTTGAATGTATCCATGTCTCTCAGTGAAACATGCTACTGCAAATGCCAGTCTCCTGAGATATCCACTTATTGAACATTTCTTGAATGTATCCATATCTCCTAGTGGAACATGTTACTGCTAATGCCAGTCTCCTGAGATACCCACTTAATGAACATTTCTTGAATGTATCCATATCTCCTAGTGGAACATGTTACTGCTAATGCCAGTCTCCATTGCTTGTTATTTTATCTTCTTGAGTTCTCTTGAAGTCTTGTATCTCTTCATGCAGACAACCATACTGTGTCTTATATCGTCTGCTTCTGTCACCACAAGCATAACACATACAGTTAAACAAGAAATCTCGAACGTCCTTAAAATCAAATCTTATGTGACTTGATATAGTTCAGCAACTCCGATTTTAGGGCTGTTAGAGATTTATTGTTTGACTGTATATATTATACTTGCTATATAGAGGAAGTCTGAATTTCTTTTGTATCCTTTTGCTTGATAAAGACTGTTTGGTCGAAACATCGCTATATATTGTTTTTGTACTTTGAAAAACTACAGTACTTTGTTTTTACATGTTTCTCCATTGCCAGCTAGTTTTTACTGCAGTCTAACCTTGTAGTGATGGCAACAAGAACAACTTTAGAGAAATAAATATTAACTTACAAAACACATTAGACAAGATACACAAAACATCCTTATCTCCTCACTAAGGTACAACAGAGGAAGAGAAGAAGAATCATTTGCTCCTCACTTTTTTCAATATTATTTGCTCTTCACTTTATTTGCATTCATTATGTGCATTTTTCCTTTTTTTTGTATACAATTCTATGGGTATGTATATGTGTATATATATATATATATATATATATATATATATATATATATATATATATATATATATATATACACATGCTATTATTATATTTGTCTCATACCATTATACTTTACATAGGACCCGAAACAATTTCTCCGTACTGCTCTATCTCTTTCCTGGACAACTCGTTCAATCTTTGCTAAAAAATTGAGTGATATTTGGCACCTCTCTCTGTAAAGTTTGTTTCAGGTTAGCCCTAGGACACCCTTTCTTTCTTGAACCATTTGCCATTTTTTCCAGCTCCTAATGGAACATATAGCTGCAACTTACCACTAAAATCTATATTGGTTTTTTTTTTTTAATTCAGCGTTCCTAATTGAACATTCTTTGAGACAAGATGGTTCAGAAGAATTCATCGCTAGGACCAGAGAATATCAAATACCGAGATCACCCGGCGCACAAGCATCAATAATATCAGAGAGGAAATAAAACATAGGCGTTGGAAGTGGTTGGGACAGACATTAAGAATGCAGAAGACAAGACACCCACATGTGGCTTTCAATATTATTGTAGAAGGATACACAATTTCTACAGATGGGTCACTGTTAAGATTTTAGAAATAGAAAACTGTATAGTACCACATCTATGGAGTAGAACTGTAGGATAGTGTGTGATAGGATTAGTTATAGGATGAGACCTTCACCGCTGACTTGTACTATTTCATCATTATTGTATATTCATTATATATATATTGAACATACGATACAACGTTGCAAGCGTGGTCTTGCGGCTCTCAAAGTTATGGTGGCCGCACACCTTGAGCAGAGACTACTTGTCCTTTTGTTAGATCGACTGGTTATGTCATTGGTAGATTACGGACTCGGAATTCTTACGATATCAAGATCGCAATGTGAACGACTCGAACGGGTTCAGAATGAAGGTATACATATAGTCCTGGGCTGCAGTAGAGATACCCATATTGTGAAGATGAGATATATGCTTCGCCTTCTGTCACTACACTCCCGTCATGTAATCGCCCAAACTAAGGCATATATGCAGGTTACTGCAGATAAGAGACATCCACTACATAAGAACATTAATGATGTTAAGGGCACGAGAATCAAGCGGGGCATGTCGTGGATGGCCCAGGCTGAGAGAACAATTGGCCAGGTGACTACGGTTGCGACCCTACCAAAAGGGAAGAATGGATCCCAACAGATGGTAGCATGACCAACTATCTCAACGTTATCATTACTCTTGGAAGAGAATGTAGAGATTGGGGCAGCATGAAGGCTGATCTCGCAGTTAAGCAGCTGATAGAAGATAATGCAAGGGATGATAATGTTGTATATACCGATGGGTCGGTTCAACCTGGTGAGAAGTCCGGCTGGGATTTCTTGGCTAATGCGCAAGGTAGGGTTGTTGCAGAGCGAAGTGGGGCTTACAGGACAACTACTTCTAGTATGAGGATGGAGGTTGAGGCAGTTACTGCTGCCCTCCATTGGATCTCTGGGACTTTATTTACTGGGGCAGTTGTTGTACCTGACTCTCAGTCGATGCTTCACAAGATCCAGAAGGGCAGGTTTCGGTATGAGTGGATATCGTCTATAGAAGTTTCTAACCTCCAGCGGCTTACATGGATATACTGTCCTGGGCATGTGGGTGTTTACGGTAATGAGAGAGCGGACAAACTTGCATCAACAGCATCGATTGTTGGGAAGTTGAAGATGGATAAGGGGATGTTCTTCGGTCTCTTCGCGACTGTCTATTGGATGAGGACACTAAAATCGATGTTGAATCGATCAAGAGATTGAGTCAGTTTGGAGTTACTTGTTGTTCAAGTCGAACAGGATGCCTGAGAGGCAGAGTGAGAGGTGTGTTTAATCAGTGAGCCACAGGAACCATCAGTATGCATACTCTTCGATATCTGTTGGGGAGACTGAGCACCTATGGATCTGCCCGGAGTGCAATGACATCAGTTTAGTAACCAATAACCAATATATATTCAGTCTCTAGTACAATCTCTTCATTTCTCTTTGTTGGTAGAATCCCCCAGTTATATGTAAAACCACAAATATCTCTCTTGTGCAATGTTATGCAACAAGGACAACAAAACATAATAAACAAGAATACATATTTGTTCACCTTATCACAAGCATCCACCACATTTAGGCATGCCTTACTTCAACTTCAGAGGTACTTGTAATTTAGGATCTCAAAGTAAAGGATCAGGATCTCCTGTAATTCTACCTCGTCTACACCGAGAATTTTTGTCCAAACTGGCACTGAAGCCTGGAATTTTTACTGCATTTGGTCACCAACGCAGAGTGCTATCAAATTCGCTAGAGACGAACCCCTTCTTCCCGTACAACATATTGACTGCAAGATATATCCATTTTTGTAGTATTCAATTTTTCTGATTCATTTTTTCATACCCTACACCCACCCGTTATTATTTTCTATATCTACTTGATTTCACTGATTGCACAGAAGACAACCTGATTGTTATTTTTCTAACAATTCTTGTCACATTTTTTGATATCTCCCAACATGAGGACAACTTTATTTGCACATATCTTTGTACTAAATTATTTGACTGCAGTTTGAGATGCTATATCACAGAACTAAGCCTTTGAACTATCAAGAAAGTTATGTTTTTTTTTAATATATAGAGATTCAGATTAGGATGCATTTAGAAATGATAGTCAATTTTTATTGAGAATCATTCAGTTTAGTTTTTTTTTTTTTTGACAAAGCTCACTAGTTTTCATATGATGTAGTTTGTATATTGGAGAATACAATGTTAATCCTGTATCATTCTTTGACCAACGGCCCACAGTTAATGGATGTTGTCAAGACCGACAGCCCACAGTTAGTGGATGTGGTCAAGACCAACAGCCCACAGTTAGTGGATGTGGTCAACATCTTGTTGTTCTGGTTTAAACCTTTCGCTGCTACATACTTTCTGAAGACAGAGCTAAAAATAGCTATTTGTTTTTAAGTCACAAACGTGAATGTACGCCTATAGCAGTGACAGTAGAAATGTATAACGTGTTAACATGTCTTTAACCCACAGAGGAGAGATAATAAAAGACGTGTTAATGCGTCTTTAGCACTGAATGGGAAAAACGTAAATACACATCCTTAGCAGCTAAAGGTTTAAGATAAGTGGTTAGAGCCTAAAATAGGTCAAAAGCCGAAGGATTGACTTCATTGCACCAGGTTTTACCCCATACGGCTTGATCTCTTTCCGACAGAAATAATGCGCCACCTGCCGAGAGTATTGCACAAAGCATGAACTCTATAGCTTCTGCAACAATCCTAGAGGTCTCTTCTTGTTCTTCTTTGCGTTCGTCTTTACAACCAATTTTAATCACTCTTTGTGATATGTTTGATCTTTGCCAAGAATGTGTATACGTTGCACATTGGTTTGGTAGACCCTCAAACGCATAGACTTCTACACGTTTAGGACACATGCATCCGATTTCAGCCAAACCTCCTTAGATGCCTCTTACGACATGCGTGGCAGATAACAATGGCTCTATTCTTTGCACCCCAAATTTGGGCCCCAGTAACCTAGAAGTCTCTAAATAAGATGATGTCATGAACAGAATGACACTGTCCAGATTTGAACCCACTACCTTTATAACGCACAGCAACGATTTAGCCACAGAGACCTTCAAAGTGGTTAGAGAGCTGGTCTACTGAATGTGGCTAGAGCACTCATCTAGTAAAAATTCATTAGAAAGATTACAAATAAAATTCCAACAAAATATTTTCACAATCTTAAAAATTACATCGTGGATACTCATAAGTGCTACGGGGCTCGTGCACTGCAGCTGAGATCTTCCTGTGTAAGAAAGAGATTGGAGCACACATGGTTACCAAAGTGCAAGGATGATGGTCCTATTAATCAAGTGAAAGTGGTTAGAAAACGCCAATTACTTGATTATACCAGCACTTAAACATTAACACACTAAATACCCTAAACATGGTACAAGTTTGTTGTTGAGAATCTAATTTTTCTGTTATATATCTGATGTTGCATTGAATTTGTCATTGTTTTCAAAGGGTCCAACCACACGAAGTCCCTGGACAGGAGTATCACAATTCTTGACAACCACCAAAAAGATTATCCAGTTTTCAGAGGGAATCGAACCCAAGCCAGGAGACAAGATTGTCTATGTAGCTGGAGCTTTTGACCTCTTTCGTATCCTTACTGCATTCTATTGTATTTGCTAAGTATTTTGTGCAATCGTAGTGAATTTTCCAAGTATTTTATACATGGAGTGCATTGTGGTGAATTTTCAAAGTATTTTATACAAGCTTTGTGGTGAATTTTCAAAGTATTTTATACAAGCTTTGTGGTGAATTTTCTAAGTATTTTATACAAGCATTGAGGTGAATTTTCTAAATATTTTATATATTGAGTCCGTTGTGATTAATTTACTAAATATTTTATACATTGAGTCCATTGTGAATAATTTGCTAAATATTTTATAGAGTTATTGTAGTGTATTTTCTATTTATTTTATACATTGAGTTCATTGTCTGGAATTTTGTATGTAGCTTATATTGAGATATGGGAGACTGCAGTAAAACTATGAAAAATGTCTAAACACATAATAACAAAGTACTGTAGTTATATAAAAACAATGACAATACACAGCAATGTTTCTACCAAAACGCCTTTATCAAGCAAACGATACAACAGGAGAAACGAATTTCACAGCACACCACATATAGACTACGACAGAGGATTCATTACATTATCTCTGCCGTAGTCTATATGTAAAAAAAAGATCAGAATACTAAGAGCATGCATATTCCCAGTGGCAACGTATGGGTGTGAAGCATGGACATTTAATAAGGCAGTGGAAAAACATATATGTACTTTTGAATATAAGCGTTACAGAAGAGTCCTCTGTATATCATGGACAGAGAAGAGAACAAATAGATCTATCCAGAAAGAACTCAAAATCAAAGAAAACTGGATGATGCTACAAATAAGAAAGAGAAAATTGAGATATTTTGGACATATAAAAGACATGAAGGGCTAGGAAGACCATCATGGAAGGAATCATACCGGCAAAGAGAAGAAAAGGAAGACCACGGAGAAGATGGATTCAGGATGTGACTGATGGTTTGAACATGATGGCTGCAGAGGCAGGACATCTGGCCTATAAGATAAAGAAATTCAGGAGGACTGTTGGGGTGGCAAAGTTCTGCTCAGGACAAGCTATTTGATGATGATGATGAGTCTATATATGATGTGCTGTGAAATTCGTCTCTCCTGTTGTATTGTTTGCTTGATAAAGGCCTTTTGATCAAAATGGTGCTGTGTATTATCATTGTTTTTGTATTTTGTAAAACTACAGTACTTTATTGTAGCTGATATTGGAGTTCTTTGAGGTGAATTTTCTAATTTGCATATTCATTGAGATGAATTTTCTAATTTGCATATTCATTGAGATGAATTTTCTAATTTGCATATCCATTGAGATGAATTTTCTAATTTGCATATTCATTGAGATGAATTTTCTAATTTGCATATTCATTGAGATGAATTTTCTAATTTGCATATTCATTGAGGTGAATTTTCTAATTTGCATATTCATTGAGGTGAATTTTCTAATTTGCGTATTCATTGAGGTGAATTTTCTAATTTGCATATTCATTGAGGTGAATTTTTCCAGGAGCTTACATATTGAGTTCATTGTGGTATTATTGATAGTGTTTAATACTTTCTTTGCCCGCCTGCCCAGCGTGTTCGTAGCGCGTTGGACTGCTGGTGACTAGTCCTCTGTGTGTGCGGGTTCAATTCCGCGGGCTGGCAGAAAAGCCACAGGTTCACCAGATTCACGGTGTTCGTGACACCGAACTGAAGGGTTACGGTGTCCATGGCACCGAGCCGATGAGCTGAAAGCTCAAGTGCTTCTGGATCGGTTAAAAAAAAAAATACTTCATATCTTTGTCCTGTAAATGATGTTATTGTGTTAAAGCTTACAACGAGGGTGCCTTTCAGACTGACACATCCGCTTCGACAGCTTTCTGAGACTGACATGCTTTTCATATTCAATCCCTTCTCGGTTAACCATTCTGCAGTGATATATGTTACTAAGGACACTGCTTATATGTATGATCTTTGTCAGCTCAGGTTTAGCCATCTCATCCCATGTATCTTCTTTGAACGCTCCATATCGACCATTTGTTAAACCAATCTTTGTGATTTGTGTGTGATCTGAGCCTAAGAGTGATTGTACGTAGTGCCAGTTATGCACACCCAATTTTTGCAACATTATTTATTTACTAGGGTATCTTAGGTCTGTTGTATTATTATGATATAAATTGTTGATGAATAGGGGGAGCTTATTCTATGGTGTTAAATTAACTTCTTGTCATGGACTCTTTGAGTCCTAGTACAGATGACTATGAACCTGCTGTCACTATTACTGTTAGGCAGTTCTGTGGTTGATATTTTTATATACCATGTGGTTATGTTGTGCATTCTTTTCTCTTCTTTACTATTACACTGTTTTAACCCTTTCGCTGCTACATACTTTCCGAAGGCTGAGCTAAAAATGGCCACTCTTTGTTTCTAGATCACAAACATGAATGTACGCCTATAACAGTGACAGTTGCAATGTATAACGTGTTAACACGTCTTTAGCCCACAGAGGAGAGATAATAACAGACGTGTTAATGTGTCTTTAGAAGTGAATGGGGAAAACGTATATATACGTCCTTAGCAGCTAAAGGGTTAAGTTTACCAGTTGTCACCTTTTCCTTAAACTCTACTTTTCTCATGATTTGCTCAAGTGTGTACACAGATGATAAAATTGTAACCACAGATGTGATGTGATAATGTATGATGAATTTAGTTGTTTGATTTCCTGAACTTGCTGAAGATGTTGGACATGTTGATTTCTTGGAGAAAGCTGCTGCCAAGGGGGATTTTCTGATTGTTGGACTTCATACTGATCCTGTAAGTAATAATCAACTGTTTAAAAGGGTTTAAAGCCGAAGGATTGACTTCATTGTACAGGGTCTTACCCCATACAGCTCGGTCCTCTCCCGCAGAAATGGCACACCACCTGCCGAGAGTATTGCATAAAGCACGAACTCCGTAGCTCCAGCAACAATCCTAGGGTCTCTGAAAAAACTGCACTCGTGAACAGAATGGCGCGGTCCGGACTCAAACCCACGACCTTCGACTCACAGGCAAAGGGCGAACCAATTAGCCTCAGAGACCCCCAAAACTGATTAGGGTCTCTGGGTAAGTGGTTACCATTTGCCGTATGCATTCTGGAATTCATGTATTACATGTAGCTGCACAGAATCAACTGTGTTTGTGTGGGGGCTGCATGTAATACATAAATTTGTGAATGCAGTAGTAGTACTTCTTTCATATAAGTTTTCTGCTTGTGTGTTGCCGCGTCTCAAGGGAACAAAGAATAGTAACACTGCGATCTACAAGGCATGTCGTGGAGGCGACTGAGGTAGGGGCCTAGGGATGCTACCCTAGTAAATTAAAAGTGTTGCAGAAATTGGATGTGCTACCCTACTTGTAGGCACATGACTGGTACAACGTACAATCACTCTTAGGCTCAGATCACATACAAATCTCAAAAGGGTTTTAAAGCCGAAGGATTGACTTCATTGCACCGGGTTTGACCCCATATGGTTAGGCCCCTCACCGCAGAAATGGCATGCCACCTGCCGAGTATTGCACAAAGCACAAACTCCATAGCTCCAGCAATAATCCTTAGAGTTTTGAAAAAACTGCACTCGTGAACAGAACGGCGCGGTCTGGATTCGAACCCACGACCTTCGACTCACAAGGCAAAGGGCTTACCCACAGAGACCCCCTCAAATACACTTCACAAAGAGTGGTTAACATGTTGTCGATTTGAAGCTTTTAAATAAGTAGATAAGTCTGCACACGCTGGATACAATCTTACATATAAACCCTCACCACATTGCAAGAATACTAAGCCAAATGTGTATCTTGACAAGAGCACTATACTGGGAGACAAAAATAGACAACATGAATGAGCTAAGATAGGACATAAAGATATATATATATATATATATATATATATATGATCAACTATAATAATTCATATTTGAAATATCAGTGAGAATGTGGTGCATCTAACTTTGTTGACATGCTGCAACTGACGGAGGACATGTTGGACAACAAATGAAATGAGTAGAATGACAGTAAACATTTGGGATAGAGCGGGACAATGACAGGTGGAACTAAAGATAAGGAGCAGAAGGTGGCGATGGATAGGACATACGCTGAGATCTGACAGCATCATGAGACACGCCCTCCGATAGAACACCCCAGGGTAATAGAGGTAAGGGAAGACGCAAGAACACTTGGAGACGGGAGTTGGAAACGAAATGCAAGAAAATGGGGAAAGAGTGGAGAGATTTGGAAAAGATGGTCTTGGACAGGAGGGTTTGGAAGAGCTTTGTTGCAAACCTATGCCTCCCTAGGAGTGAAGAAGAAGAAGTAGTAAACATTATAGAAATAGTGAACATATAAAGAGATATGAAGGCTGGGAAATAGACAATTATAGAAGGAGGCATCTCGACAAAGAGTAGAAGAGGAAGAGCCTGGATTCAGGATGTAACTGATAATTTGAGCATAATGGCTGCAGAGACCTATGAGAGATAGAAGTTCCGAGGGTCTGTTAGTGTGGCTGTGGACCCTGGCACCATAAGGTCGACTAGCTCAGATGGGAAGTTGAAAATTCCTGTTTAATGGGAACTGATTTTTGTATATGTTTGATAGAACACTACGCTTTTTTGAAAGTTTACTCAATTCTATGGCACTCTTGGTTATTTATTCATGAAAAATGTTAATAATACTGATATTTCTTAGTTTTAAACTGAACTTGTAACATAATATAACTTTGACGTAGCATGCTGTGTTGTTTTGAAAATGAACGAGTCTATATACTCTCGCATCCCAAACGAGTCTATATACTCTCGCGATCCCGAACGAGTCTATATACTCTCGCGATCCCAAACGAGTCATATACTCTCTCGCGATCCCGAACGAGTCTATATACTCTCGCGATCCCGAACGAGTCTATATACTCGCGATCCCGACGAGTCTATATACTCTCTCGCGATCCCGACAGTATATACTCTCTCGATCCCGAACGAGTCTATATACTCTCTCGCGATCCCCGAACGAGTCTATATACTCTCTGCGATCCCGAACGAGTCTATATACTCTCTCGCGATCCCGAACAAGTCTATATACTCTCTGCGATCCGCGAACGAGTCTATACTCTCTGCGATCCCGAACGAGTCTATATACTCTCGCGATCCCCGAACAAGTCTATATACTCTCGCGATCCGCGAACGAGTCTATATCTCTCGCGATCCCGAACAAGTCTATATACTCTCTCGCGATCCCCGAACGAGTCTATATACTCTCTTGCGATCCCGAACAAGTCTATATACTCTCTCCGATCCCGAACGAGTCTATATACTCTCTCGCGATCCCGACGAGTCTATATACTCTCGCGATCCCGAACAAGTCTATATACTCTCTCGCGATCCCGAACGAGTCTATATACTCTCTGCGATCCCGAACGAGTCTATACTCTCTGCGATCCCCGAACAAGTCTATATACTCTCGCGATCCCGACGAGTCTATACTCTCTGCGATCCCGACGAGTCTATACTCTCTCGCGATCCCGAACAAGTCTATACTCTCGCGATCCCGAACGAGTCTATATACTCTCGCGATCCCGACAGTCTATATACTCTCGCGATCCCGAACGAGTCTATATACTTCTCGCGATCCCGAACGAGTCTATATACTCTCTGCGATCCCCGACGAGTCATATACTCTCTCGCGATCCCGAACAAGTCTATATACAACAACACTGGAATGTGAGGATCATGCAACAGTTGTGGTCTTATTTCCTAGAATTTTTACCTGAGCCTGCCGGCAGTATGTTTATCGGAGGCAACAGAGATACAAAGTTTTGCTCAGGACAAGCTATTTAATGACAACACATATTTGTAAAAAAGCTACATGTTTCTCAGCCTCATGTTGTAGAGATTGTTCAGTTTGTTGATATTTCTTATATGTTTGACAGGTTGTGAACCGCTATAAAGGCTCTAACTATCCTATAATGAACCTCCACGAGAGAACCTTGAGTGTGTTGGCTTGCAGGGTAAGATATGACTTGTCACGATCTTGATACAACTATCTGTTGAAACAGTTATTCATATCTTTACAATGTCTGTCTGTCACAAGTTAGAGCTTTGTGGTAACAGATATCACAACTTTGCTATCTACTAGCAACACAACTCTACCTTGGTACATCAAATTATAAAGTGTTGTTTAGAAGTGTTTATTCTAGATCAAAGAAAGATTGGCACTTGGTGAATTACTGACATTTGGTGAAATTGTTTACAGTTGGTGAATTACTGACATTTGGTGAAATTGTTTACATTTGGTGAATTACTGACACTGAATGACTTCAACTTTGTGAATTGTTTAACTGAATGTATTACCATCACTTGTAGAATTACTCCAATTTGATGTATTACTAACATTGACAAGTGACTAATGTTATTGGTATGTTCATTCCTCAGTATGTGTCTGAAGTTGTGATTGGTGCTCCATACTCTGTGACCCCTGACCTAATGGAACATTTCAAAGTAAGCTGTTCACTTGACTTGAAGTAGTTTTAATTAAATTTAAAAAAGTTGAATGGGAGTGGAAAGTAAATTAAAAACAACAACAACCAAATGTTTCACTGCACTTTTTCTTTTTCTTTCGTCCGCTTTCAACTCAGACGAAGTTTCATCTCTGAAACTGATTTTTGCGTGAAAATCCGTTTTCCAATTTCTTACACTGGCAGCCGTGTGCTCAATGTACTCGTAATTAGTTTTCCCTCGCCATACAGGCAGATTTTCTCCGACTTCAGAGGTACTCACGTTATCGTCCTGAGTAAGACCAGGGGACTCGAACAAATGCCAGACAGTAGGTTCGAACCCGAGCTATGAGGCGTCTCACAGCTAGCAGGCCGAGCTACTATCAACTACTCTAGGCAGTCCCCGTTTCACTGCACTAATATCATCTTTAACAAAAATCTTGTGTAGACACTCAGTCAGTTTTTCTTTTTTTCTTTCGTCCGCTTTCAACTCAGACGAAGTTTCATCTCTGAAACTGATTTTTGCGTGAAAATCCGTTTTTCCAATTTCTTACAATGGCAGCAGCGTGCACATTGTAAATTACTTTACACTGACAGCCGTGTGCTCAATGTACTCGTAATTAGTATTCCCTCGCCATACAGGCAGATTTTCTCCGACTTCAGAGGTACTCATGTTATCGTCCTGAGTAAGACCAGGGACTCGAACAAATGCCGGACAGTAGGCTCGAACCCGAGCTATGAGGTGTCTCACAGCTAACAGTCCAAGCTACTATCAACTACTCTAGGCAGTCCCCCACTCAGTCAGTAATTTTTGACACAGGTAACAAGCCATTTATTAGTTATATTAAAACGTGACTAGATAGAGGCAAGAGTGCAAAAAGCAAATGCTGTAACCTACCAGCTAGCCCCATTGTTAAGGCACCCAAAAATTTCACAGGCAGCTAAGCAACAGATGATCAACAGCATTTTTATACCTACTTTGTGTTACCAGAGCCAAACATGGACAATGAGCAAAGCGCAGTCACAAAAAATAACTACATGTGCAATGCGTTGCCTGCGAAAAGTTACCAACAACACAAGAAAAGACAGTCACCAACAACACCAGAAAAGACAGTCACCAACATCAGAATAAGAAAGAAAGTTAGCACAGAACCTTGCTTGAATTACATTGAGAAATGAAGAATGAAGTGGTTTGGCCACTTAATAAGAATGCATCCAAACTTCACAGTATACAGAGTCTTCTACAACAGAACATCGGGAAAGAAGGCAAGAGGAAGACCACGGAAAGATGGTTAGATGGCGTAGCAGAATCCTGTGAAAGAGCAAAAATAACAATGACACAAGCCACCAGAACAGCGCGAGACAAAAACAGAAAGCCACGACACTGGACAACAACCCGGTAGCAGTGTGACGACACTGGACAACAACCCGGTAGCAGTGTGACGACACTGGACAACAACCCGGTAGCAGTGTGACGACACTGGACAACAACCCGGTAGCAGTGTGGCGACACTGGACAACAACCCGGTAGCAGTGTGACGACAAAAGAAGAAGAAGATTAGAACGTGTACACCAACAAACGTGAAAAATAAGAATTCACTCCTTTCTGAGAATCCAATATAACAGAAAGTGTACGAGCTAGTATACCATTATATTTCACATAAATTTTGTTTGCTGTGTATTGTTGTATGTCCATTTAAATGTTTTGTTTGGAGTGATAGCTCTTGATTGAACATAATAAAATGTATATGATTTTTTGTACACAGGTGGATCTAGTCTGCCATGGTCTGACACCAGTTATGCCTGATATAGATGGTTCCGATCCATATGCAGTAAGTACCTACATTCATTTGTCTCAGTATACTTCTATTGTTACCATAGCACTCACCAAACTGTTGTACGACCGTGAAACATGGACAACGTATAGCAGACATGCAAGAAAAACTAAACCACTCATACGCAAGTTGTCTACTTCTATTGTTTACCGAGACATGGACAGCATATAGCAGACATGCAAGAAAAACTAAACCACTTATACACAAGTTGTCTAGTATACTTCTATTGTTTACCGAGACATGGACAACGTATAGCAGACATACGAGAAAAACTAAACCACTCATACACAAGTTGTCTACTTCTATTGTTTACCGAGACATGGACAGCATATAGCAGACATGCAAGAAAACTAAACTGCTTACACTTAAATTGTGTACGCAGACTATTCAGAATAAAATGGCAGGACATAATTCCTGACACCAATGTCCACATTAGAACCAGGATTACAAGCGTCAACATCCTGTTGCAGAACTTCCAGGTGAGATGGGCCAGTCGCATTGTACGGATGACTGATAAACACATCCCAAAACAGTTGATGGCGAAGTTGATTGTGGCAGATGATCGGTTGGGGGACAGAAAAATTGCTTGTAAAATGCTTCGATATAGACACTGCGTGCTGGGAGTTCCTAGAGCAAGATCGCCAAATGTCGTGCTGTAACAATACAAGAGGAATTTGCACATAACTGAAAATAGTTTTTCTATTTAGAGAAAACAAACTGCTCGGATGGACGGACCACAACACCCACATGTCCAATCTTGGTTTGTCATGCCATCTAACCACCCTCTCTCTCCTCCCTCATCCCCCCATTCTGTGGTAGGGGGGTTGTGTTCCAGGATTGAACTCTACAGTCACTTTCGCACTCACCAGAGTGGTCGGTGCAGCAACCTACATCTGAAGCTGTTGTCATCAATGCTTGCGATAGATGATTATTATTATTATACCTCTATCTGCTCTCTCCTTCCCTCTGTCTCCCTCCTCAATCCCAATAGTGTGGTGATTTTAAGTTATTTGAATGCCCGTCTGCCCAGCGTGTTCGTAGCGCGTTGGACTACGGGTGACAATCCTCTGTGTGTGCGGATTCAATTCGCGGGATGGCAGAAAAGCCACAGATTCCCAGATTTATGGTGTTTGTGGCACCGAACCGAAGGGTTACGATGTCCATGGCACCGAGCCAAGAGCTGAAAAGCTCAAGTGCTTCTGGATCGGAAAAAAAAATTTATTTGAATTGCTGATTTCCATTGGTTTGTATATTTCTCATTCAACCAGGAACCCAAACGTCTAGGCAAGTTTACCACCATAGACAGTAATAATAATTTGACTACTCAGATGATTATTGAGAGAATCATTAAACACAGGTCAGTCTATTAGCTCAGTTTCTTATGTGATCTTTATCCTATTCAATGATACATTGATATTTTAGCTCTTTTTCAATACCTTTGTCGCTGACATCAAACGATAGAAGAAAACTAGTCACGACACGAGATGAAGTGTCTATGCAGAATGTTTTGGAACTTCAAGAAGAGACTGGTTTAGAAATGAAGATATCAGGAAAAAAAGTGGATACAACATCAGTACTAAACTTCATCAAGAAACAACAAATGAAATGGTTCGACCACATAAGCAGATTACCAACAGACAGTGTGTCCTAATGAGCAATACTACACCGATACAGTGAGGGTTAGTGTTTAGTTTAGTCGTCGGATCATCATCACTGCACATCGGACCAGTTAATCCTTAAGTGCTCCAATCTCCTCCTCTGTATGTATCCCAGCGAGTGGGGATACAAAGCAAAAGGTCGTCCATGCAAAAGGTGGGACTTCAGAAATAACAGAGGTGATGACAACACTACTTATGAAGCGCACACAAAATCTTGTTCTAGAAATCTCTTCTTATCCTGACGCTGTGAGGCAAAACTTGATTAGAGAAAAGGAGATTTAGTTGTATGTGCATGTGTTTGTAAGTTGTTGCATTCTTCTATATAATTTGTTCCATTTATCTAGTCTTAGAGGTAACAGAGCCTTCCTGACATCATCCATATCTAATCATCTGAAGATGTGGTAGTCCCTGGTTTATGATGATCATTTATCTAGTCTTAGAGGTAACAGAGCCTTCCTGACATCATCCATATCTAATCATCTGAAGATGTGGTAGTCCCTGGTTTATGATGATGTATATACAGCTGGTACTCTTATGTTGTGGGTTTTTTTTCAGATCCAGAAGCACTTGAACTTTCGGCTTGGTGCCATGGACATCGTAATCTTTCGGCTCGGTGCCACAAACACCGTAAATCTGGAGAACCTGTGGCTTTTCTGCCAGCCCGCGGAATTGAACCGCACTCATAGAGGACTTTTCACTCATCGTTCCGCCCAAGTGGTTACCGGGCCCAAATTTGGGGTGTAAAGAATAGCACCACTGTTACCTGTCACGCATGTCGTAAGAGGTGACTAAGGAGGTTTGGCTGAAATCGGATGCACATGTCCTAAACGTATAGAAGTCTATGCATTTAGGGCCTACCAAACCAATGTGCAACGTATAAACGTTCTTGGCAAAGATCAAACATATCACAAAGAGTGATTAAAATTGGTCGTAAGAACGAACGCAAAGAAGAAGACTCATCGTTCAACTCGCTACGAACATGCTGGGCAGGCGGGCAATGTTGTGGTTAAATTCTGTTCATATGATTATTAAGTGGGATGTGTTGGGTTGTAAACCCCAAAAATGATGCTCTGATCTCTCGTCGTAAGATCATTGACTTTTAGTTTGGTCATGTATCTGTTTGAAATGCATCAGAAAGAAAAAACATTCTTTAGACATGCTATGAGAAGAGAAAAGTTTGAATACATTGTGACAACAGGCAAGATACAGGGGTAGAGAGATAAAGGTTGACAGGGGAAAGATTCTAGACAGCTTAACATTATGGCGAAGTGTGAAAGCAATATTAGAATTCCTAGCTAGACCAAGAGTTTGAGAGATGTGGAAGAAATGATAATCTACCTTTACTGACGTGCCACATGATGATGATTGTAAACACTTTGGTCAGTCCTACTTAATACTTCAGAAAGAACTGAATATGAAATGGTTTCTTGTACCTGGCAATGACAAGGAGTTTTACATGTTTTGATTGCAATAAATGTTTGATTGGACCTTAACATTTCAAGATTGAATGAGTCAGCTTTTATGTTGTACAATTTTAGGAAATCTTGTCAAGAGCTAGTGATCAAACGGTGTATCTCAATATTAAAGATGTGGGTTTGAGTCTCAGTTTTTAATTTTAGGGGTTAAAAAAAAAAACTTGACTTCTATGTTGTGCATTGACAAGCAGTCTGTGTTCCTCAGCCTGTAAATCACCCCTAGTGATTTTATAATGGAAATTAAACAGAAGACCGACTGGCCAAGGAAGGTGCTGCAGGAGAGCAACCGGATGTGCCAGCTACCTACCGCCAAAAGAAAAGGATGATTAAATCAATCATAAAACCACAAATACCAAATCAGGACGACTACTAATGAAATAACTAATGAAATTCAACACAGATGCAACAAAGCAAATCAAATGATAGGGCAAATGGCGCCAATTTTAAGATGCAAACACGTCACCATGAACACAAAAGAGCAATGCTCAACGCAATCTTTCTCCCACATTATGTTACCAGTGCCAAACCTGGACGCTGACAACAACGATAGAAGAAAACTAGTCACAACAGAGATGAAGTGTCTACGCAGAATGCTGGGTGTAACAAGAAGAGACCGGTTGAGAAATGAAGACATCAGGAAAAAGTGGGTACAACATAAGTACTAGACTTCATCAAGAAACAACAAATTAAATGGTTCGGCCACGTAAGCAGATTACCATCAAACAGTGCACCCCAAAGAGCAATGCTGCTCCGATACAATGGGTATATGGCAAAAGGTCGGCCACGCAAAAGATGGACCTCAAAGATAACAGAGGCGACGAAAGAGACTATCTACGAAGCGCATACTAGGGCCTGTTTTAGAAATCTCTTCCTGACCTGACGCTGTGAGACATACAGGATTTGAGAAAGAAAGAAAGAAAGGACGACTACTATAATATGAGCAGATTAGAACAAGTTGTCATTCTGCGTCTTAGAACAGGACACAATCTGCTCCGCAGCCACATGTATACGGAATTCAAGATTGGCAATTCAGCCATGTGGACAGGCACACCAGACTGCAGAGCACTTACTTCAATACTGCCCAAATATGATATACTGAGACAAACTCACTGGCCAAACGAAACAACACTTGACAGAAAACTACACAGACCTCTGTGTGAGCTACAAAAGACAGTGAAGTTCATACAAGAGACAACATTAAATGTATAGATCTTCTTTGAACGCTCCACATCAACCACTCTGTGTGATTTGTATGTGATCTGAGCCTAAGTGCGGTTGTGCCAGTTATGCACCCACAAGTAGGCCAGCACATCCGATTTCTGCACTGCTTTTTATTTACTAGGGTAACATCCCTAGGGCCTACATCAGTCGCCTCTTACGACATACATTGTGGGTTGCAGTGGTACTATTCTTTGCTTCCCTTGTGGGCCCCAGCACCACACAAGCGATGAATGTATAGATAATATTTCAAGTGAACAAAAGGAAGGATCTCATAATAATCTTGTCACCCGAGTGGTTACCGGGACCCAAGGTTGGGGTGTAAAGAATAGAACCACTGTTACCTGCCACGCATGTCGTAAGAGGCGACTAAGGAGGTTTGGCTGAAATCGGATGCATGTGTCCTAAGCGTGCAGAAGTCTATGCGTTTAGGGGCCTACCAAACCAATGTGCAAACGTATATACACGTTCTTGGCAAAGATCAAACATATCACAAAGAGTGATTAAAATTGGTCGTAAAGAACGAACGCAAAGAAAAAGATAATAATCTTGTGTTGGCTTACAAATCACCCCCTAGAGGTCCTGTTATTGTCTGTTTCTCAAATTACCAAAAATGATTGTATGTTTTTATCTTTTTTTCTCAGATTGGAATATGAGGAACGTAACAGAAGAAAAGAAGAAAAGGAATTGAAGATCATGGAACACTTAAAAAATACAGCTACTTCAAAACTAGGATGAGGAGAACTGACTTTGCGAATCTCCTGGTGCTGTATGTGGCATAAATTCTATTTATAATTTGTATTTTAAGTGATTTTTTCTTCTTCTCGAATTTGTATACTTCTTATTCTTTGAAGAAATAGTATTTTTTACAGTCATCACTTCTTGTCTGTGAGAATGTTTGTAGTGTATTTAATAGACAATCATCCCTTTATGATTTTAGCTATAAGTGTAAGGTAGTGTACTAATGATGCATGTTTTCATATTACTTTCAAGTAATAGTAACAACTCGTTACTTTAGCAGCAAATACCTGTTACTTTCTAATTGTGGCTTAATACTCGTTATTTATCAGCATGTACCGACTTGTAGACAGTGAGTTCTAAGTTAATATAAGTAAACTGGTGAGCAATGCTACAATCAAGAATGTGTCTTCTGTGGACAAAAGCAACATCATATAAGAGAAGACATACATTCTGGAGATTTCAATGAAGAAGATAATAGGTATTCTCTATCTCTATTGAGTAAGTTATGAATACCGATAGGTTCGGCCAGACTGGAAAAACATGAGAGAAACTCCAGTAGATACATCAACCAACACAGAACGGGAGTTGTTAGTCTAAACACACCGAAATACATGCTTGGGAGAAGATCGGAGCAATTATGGATATGTTCAATGAAGATGATCCTCCAAATGAAAAGTGAAATTCACATCTGGATAAGTAGAACTACATTAAGCAGTCAGAGAAAAGATAATATTCATTTATAAAGCAATATTATATTAAGAATACAATTACGTGAGCATCTGTGGCTAGGCGGTAGTAAACTCGATCACAACTCAAGAGTACCAGGTTCAAACTCTGTGACGGGCAGTTGGACAAAAATTTTGTTTTTGTGTGGATTTCGTGAACTGAAAAATAGACCTCATTGTTCAGAAAGCAATGGCAAACTACTGAATGTATAAGTGGTGCCTATAAAATTAACATCTCGTTTACTGTGGTTGATGGCGGCATACTGTAAAAAAGATATGCCACGATTTTCATTTTTCTCAATACAATTATTTTAAAAAAATTTAGCAAAGCAAATGTTATAATAATATGACTTCAACATGTAGACCAGTCCATTATTACAGCAATATTTTCAATAAATGACATATTATTCTATAAAACAGTTGACATAGAGTTTGAAGAATAAATAATGTTTATAAATATATTCACTAAAAATACTGGCAAATATACTTTAACTTTAAAAGGTCACTTTGATCTGTTGCTTCCCTGTCAAAATAAGACGTCAGTTTTTTTTGTTTGACAAATATCACGCTTTGCTTTATCATCAACTTGCAATGTTAAAAGGAATTCACATTTTGTCTTTGTCTGTATTTAATTCCATATTCAGCCATTATATTTTATTGATAACCAAATTAAAATGGATGTAATAATAGCCATCCATCGCAAGCGATGATGACAGCAATTTCAGACGTGTGCTGCTGCACCTCTCTGGTGTGTGCGAAGGTGACTGTAGAGTCCAATCCTAGAACAGAATCCCCTACCACAGGTGGGGCATACATGATCAAGGTTAGACGTGTGTGTTGTGTGCTCTTGTATTTTTGCACAACTCATTTTCTCTGTGCCTCAACAACACAATGATTCTCAGCTATTCGGGTTCCTCTTGTGTTGTTATTAGATTTATGAAGATACCTGGCCCCACATTACAAAACTAATGGTTCAACAGTTCCACAGAATATATCAGACAGTGTTCATCCGTTCACGGATGTATTTTTTTTTCGGAGATACTCTAGGATTGTTGATTGAGTTTGTGCAAGACTCTCTGCAGGTGGCATGCCATTTCTGTGGAAAGGGGCCTCGCTCACAAACCATATGCTGAAATAAATCAAGAATATATATATATCTATTATTATTTGATTCTGTCTGTTATTGTTTCTATTTGTCCCACATATTGTTTATTTGGGTGTTTGAGACTTTGTTCAGAATAGTGTTTATGAGTTATGTTGGAAGGATTACTGAACAATGAAACCGTTCTGTGTCAATGATTCTTACATGCTAGAATATATTCTCTTTGGGTTATGGTTGTCATTTGTTATGATCAAGTGTTATTCATGTCTTGCACACTAATATACAGCATCCAGTTCTCAATACATGAGAAGACCGACCGGAAGCATTGCTACACATAAATTATTTTGGAGCCCACAGAGAAAGAGGAGTAGGGGAAGACCTAGACAGACCTGGAGAAGGGAGCTGGAGGCTGATATTAAAAGGATAGGTAAAACATGGAAAGAATTGGAAGGGATGGCAGGAGAGAGGAAGAATTTTGTTGAAGACCTGTGCTCTGTTGGGAGCTGAAAGGTGAAGAAGTTCTCAATACAATCTATCCGTTAGTTTTCTTCTCATAACTTCCCTTGAAGCATAAGGCATCAACAAATGTCCTCCAACCACATCTGTCTTGAGAAAGTCAGGTTAGTTTATTCTAGTTCTTTCTTCTCTTTCTCAGTCTACAGTTTGTTTCCATGTTTATCTAGGTCACCCCCTGCCTCTCTTACCTCCTGGATTCCACCTCAAAGCCACATGTGGATGTCTGGTGTTTGCAATTGTATGTCACAACCACTTCCATCTCCTACTATTCCTTGTTGATATTGTTGATCCTTTAGTCTACAGATCTGAAAATTGATTTTCAGAGCCGATGGAAAGTTTGGGAACCACTGTCCAAGCTGCTGTGTAAGCTATGTGCTGGGTGACACTATCAGCTGTCTGAATGGGACAGAGCACCTATTGATGAATCACTTTGTTCACAGGGAATGTCAATTCTGACGAGCGTTCTAATATCCTTTTCTTGAAGTATAAATGTTTTAAAAATTTTTTGTTGAATTTTGCTTCTTGCATCATATGAGCTTCCATACTTGAACAGTTTCATTGTTCGATGATAAGGAGGGTAGAAGAGATCTTAAATTGATTTTTTATTTGTTTGCTTGCTATGAATTTAGATGCAGTCATTGCACCTCTGACTGAATTTTGCTTGAAGATTTGCTTTCCCTATCACCAGTGTTCCTCACAATTCAGGCGAGTATTACTTCAACTTTAGAGGTACTCGTAATTTAGATCTCTATGTTCAAGAATCAGGGTCTCGTATAGTCCAACTGTGTTCTGTGTGCACACAGAGAAATTTTGGGGGTCAATCTAGCCTTGAACTCCAGAATCTCCACGGCACATGGTCATTAGCTAATCGTGCTACCAACCTCACTGTTGCCGACGCTAAATTTATTAATTTATGATATCCATTTAAGATTACCAACCGACAGTGCGCATCAGAGAGCAATGCTACTCAGATACAGTACACCTCAGAGAACAATGCTACTCAGATACAGTACACCTCAGAGAACAATGCTACTCTGATACAGTGGGTACAAAGCAAAAGGGCCGTCCTAGAAAAAGATGGACTTCAGAAATAAATATATATATGGAGGCGGGGGACAAACACTATTTATGAAGCGCACACAAAAGCTCATTCTAGAAATCTCTTCTTATCGTGATGCTGTGAGACAAAACAGGATTAGATATCCATTTGAAAATTAATAAGTTTTACTGCATTTTATTTTGTTTATTTGTGTGCCAAATTACAGTCTATAACATGAAACTAGATGCAAATTACAGTCTATGAAATGAAACTAGATGCAAATTACAGTCTATGAAATGAAACTAGATGCAAATTACAGTCTATGAAATGAAACTGGATGCAAATAAAATAATGAGGAAATAGTGTTTTGAGGGAAGGTGGTGTGGTAGGTGTTATACTGTAATGTTGAATCGATCCATCGATTTAAGTAGTTTGGAGTTACCTGTTGTACAGGTAGAACTGGATGCCTGAGGGGTGGAGGGAGGAGTGTGTTTAACCAACCAGCCACAAGGACCATCAGTATGCATACTCTTTTATATCTGTTGGGGGAGACTGAGCACCTATGGGTCTGCCTGGAGTGCAATGACGTCAGTTTAGTAACCAATACTGTGATTGTTGATATTATTAATCTATTGTTAGCTGTGTCTGAGTGAAGCATAATAAATGTGATAGATTTGTATGAAGTTTGACGACAACATGCTCATATTGTTATTTATCTGTTGATAATTTATATATTTTTAACTGAAGATTTGTTTTAATGATATTATATGACGTGTTTTCATATTTTAATTTCTATACTTCATTCATAACATATTAGTAAGAATGCGAACAGACCAAACTGCATCTAAAGCTTTCCACTACAGAATATCAGCAAGAAAGGCAAGAGGAAGACCGAGGAAAAGGTGGATAGATAATGTAGTTGAATTCTGCCAGGGGACTAAGAAAACCATCACACAAGTCACTAGAGAAGCACAAGACAAATACATAAAACCACGACACTGGGTTAACAACCCGGTAACAGTGTGTTGACAAAAGAAGATTCATAACATGGTGTCCTGTTATGTCAGTTTGTTATCTGTTCTTGATTGACAGATGTTACGAGATGATCTGGAACATTTGTTACGTCACTTTGTTATCTGTGCTTGATTGACAGGTGTTACGAGATGATCTGGAACATTTGTTACGTCACTTTGTTATCTGTGCTTGATTGACAGATGTTACGAGATGATCTGGAACATTTGTTATCTGTTCTTGATTGACAGATGTTACGAGATGATCTGGAACATTTGTTACGTCACTTTGTTATCTGTGCTTGATTGACAGATGTTACGAGATGATCTGGAACGTTTGTTATCTGTGCTTGATTGACAGATATTTACGAGATGATCTGGAACATTTGTTATGTCGGTTTGTTATCTGTGCTTGATTGACAGATGTTACGAGTGCACTTTGGTGAGTAACCATGTGTGTTCCGAGCTCTTTCTTACACATGAAGATCTCAGCGGCAATGCACAAGCTCTGTAGCTCCACTGAAGGCCCCCAATGTAATTTAGACGATAGTGAAAATATTTTGTAGAAATTGTATTTTTTAAAAATCTTTCTCATGAATTGTTCAAATCCCTGTATATGGTTTCACTGTAATCTAATGTATACTAGTGTGTTAGCGCGAGTCCATTCTGATGTATACTTGTGTGTGAGTCCGTTGTACAGCAGTCATGAAGGTACGGCTATGTATAGTGTTCTATTGACTGCCGTGTTGCTGTCACTTCTGACTACTTACCTGTGACATGTCACCTGTCAGGTTACCTGTGACGTGCCACCTGTCAGGTTACCTGTGATGTGCCACCTGTCAGGCTACCTGTGACGTGGCACCTGTCATATTACCTGTGACATATCATCCTGTTCACGTCCGCATAAGCTTTTACCAGTTTTCCAGTTGAACATATGCAGTATAGATAGATAGATTTATCTAAATATGTTATCAATGTATGATCATCATCAAATATCTTGTCCTGGGCAGAACTTTTCAATATATCAATGCTATAATCAGGTATGATTGTTAGAATTCAGAGATATCTTGACTACACTGCTGCTTGTGTCTCCATGTTTGTCTGTTGATTTTATTCATTCATTTTCTGGTACTCATCATATAACAAATATAACCAAGTGGAGAGATATATACACATATATATGTGTATTTCTGGTTTTCTTATTTTTCTTATTGTATGTGTGTCTATGTGGGACGGATTAGCATAATGCATAAGTATTCACATATCCACTCGGACGGACACAAAATGGTTGGAGGTTCAATACCAAACTTAACTGATTTGCTAAAGAGTTTTATTTAGCTTCTGGATGAGAACAAGGAGTTGTTTTTTGCAAGAACCCAGAGGAAGCAAGGGAAGCAAAGAATATGATCAACAAATAAACAGTGTACAGGTATTAAGAGCTTCCGAAAAACAAATAGACAAACACAGGATTTGAACCATTTACCCTCATTTTCTACAACTGTCTCGTTGGTTGTGTTCGTAAGGACGCTCGTATTGCTAAGCTAGGCGATGGGTGTCGTAGGAAATGAGGGTGGGCTCGCTGGTTGTATTCGTAAGGATGCTCGTATTGCTAGGCTAGGCGATGGATGTAGTAAAAAATGAAGGTAAGTGGTTCGAATCCTGTGTTTATCTATTTGTTTTTTCGAAGCTCTTAATACCTGTACATTGTTCATTTGTTGATCATTTAGCTTCTGAACGGATTTATTCTCAAAATATTGCACTCGTAGTTTAGCAAAACTAAATTATTGTTTCTAAATATGATTTACAATATGACTTATTATATTGAAGGTCAATATTCGGATGTGCTCGGACAAAACTCAAATGTGCTGGGACAATAATCAGATGTGTTTGAACAAAACTCGAATGTGCTGGGACAATAATCAGATGTGTTTGAACAAAACTCGAATGTGCTGGGACAATAATCAGATGTGTTTGAACAAAACTCGAATGTGCTGGTACTCTATTCGGATGTGCTGGAACAAAACTCGGATGTGCTGGAACAATACTCGGATGTGATGGTACAATACTCGGATGTGCTGGAACAAAACTCGGATGTGCTGGTACAAAACTCGGATGTGCTGGTACAATACTCGGATGTGCTGGTACAAAACTCGAATGTGCTGGTACAAAACTCGAATGCGCTGGTACAAAACTCGGATGTGCTGGTACAATACTCAGATGTGCTGGTACAAAACTCGAATGCGCTGGTACAAAACTCGAATGCGCTGGTACAAAACTCGGATGTGCTGGTACAAAACTCGGATGTGTTGGTACAAAACTCGAATGTGTTGGTACAAAACTCGGATGTGCTGGTACAAAATTCAAATGTGCTGGTACAAAACTCAAATGTGCTGGAACGCTATTCGGATGTGCTGGAACAAAACTCAAATGTGCTGGTACAAAACTCAAATGTGCTGGAACAAAACTCGGATGTGCTGGTACAAAACTCGGATGTGCTGAAACAAAACTCGGATGTGCTGGGATGAAAGGCCCAAATATCACAACTATTATCATAACGCTGTCATCTAGCAGCGCAACGTAACTCTGTTTGTTTTTGTTCCTACCAAAAACCACATTCAGTGGTAAACAAAGAGGGGCCAGCAAGTAATGTTTAGAACAAAGGAAGAAGAAAAAGAGAGAGAACAAATTGTCGTATGTCTGTAGTAGTACCGCTTTTAAGGGCGGTGTGGGATGAGAACCTACTGTCTGTAGTAGTACCAATTGTTTAGTGCGGTGTGAGATGAGAACCTACTGCCTGTAGTAGTACCAATTGTTTAGTGCGGTGTGAGATGAGAACCTACTGCCTGTAGTAGTACCAATTGTTTAGTGCGGTGTGAGATGAGAACCTACTGCCTGTAGTAGTACCAATTGTTTAGTGCGGTGTGAGATGAGAACCTACTGCCTGTAGTAGTACCAATTGTTTAGTGCGGTGTGAGATGAGAACCTACTGCCTGTAGTAGTACCAATTGTTTAGTGCGGTGTGAGATGAGAACCTACTGCCTGTAGTAGTACCAATTGTTTAGTGTGGTGTGAGATGAGAACCTACTGCCTGTAGTAGTACCAATTGTTTAGTGCGGTGTGAGATGAGAACCTACTGTCTGTAGTAGTACCACTTATTTAGTGTGGTGTGAGATGAGAACCTGCTCCCTGTAGTAGTACCGCTTTTTATGGGCGATGTGGGATGAGAACCTACTGCCTGTAGTAGTACCAATTGTTTAGTGCGGTGTGAGATGAGAACCTACTGTCTGTAGTAGTACCACTTATTTAGTGCGGTGTGAGATGAGAACCTGCTCCCTGTAGTAGTACCGCTTGTTTAGTGTGGTGTGAGATGAGAACCTACTGCCTGTAGTAGCACCGCTTTTTATGGGCGATGTGGGATGAGAACCTGATGACTTTAATGGTTAGTACAGTCGTCACGAAGCTGTTCAGGTTCGGATTTTTCATTTATCCCCACATTAAAAAAAATCCCTGGCCTTACCGTGAATTGAACACAGATCTCCCGGGTGTGTGCCTCGCTCTAATCCATTTTTTTCCCGATCCAGATAGAAGCACTTGAACTTTCGGCTCGGTGCCATGGACATCGTAACCCTTCGGTTGGGTGCCACGAACACCGTAAATCTGGAGAACATGTGGCTGTTCTACTAGCCCGCGGAATTGAACCCGCACTCAGAGGGAACTTGTCACCCGTTGTCCAACGCGCTACGAACACGCTGTGCTATTTTTACTTTAAACTTATTATCGTTAAGACTGACGTAGTTTTGAAAAAAATGGGTAGGAATGTATCGCACAAGCGTCAGTCATGGTTCCCGCGTTTTATCGCAACTAGAGTAGAGAAATCCAATAGAAATCAAATATGGATGACAGCAGACGTAATCAATACAATGACATGGAAACTCGTCAAGAACCTTTCTCTCTCTCTCTCTCTTCCCCCATTCCCTACCCCAACCACATTCAAATCATGAGCATTTAGTGAAATTATGCTACAGAAAGATCCTACGAATACCATGGACAGAAAAAGAAAGAACACTGATGTCATGAGAGAACTAAATATTAAAGAGAATTGGCTGATAAACAACATACTATACAGAAAAATTACATACTTTGGTCACATCAAGCGTCACGATGACCTGGAAAGAACAATACTAGAGGGCAGGGTCACAGGACGCAGAGGCAGACCAAGAAGAAGATGGCTACAAGATATTAAAGAAACCATGAATATGACCATCGATGAAGTGGGTGAACTGGCAAGAGATAGAGTGAATTTCAGATGTGTTACAAAGAGAGCAACGTCCTATAAAGGATACGCACCTTGATGATGATGATATGTAACATATACAGAATATCAACATTAGAATGGATCAACATAAAATGGAAGAAATAACTTAGTAAGAAGTTCCAACAAAAACATGTTCCATCAAATAAGAAATGTTCAATATTAGAAACAGCGTAAAAGAAGACAAACTGTATCTAAAACACACACACAAACAGGAAAAGAGGATGTCTCTTATTGTGCATACCTTGCGGAAAACAGTCGAGTGTCACTAGACGAACACTTGAGTCGGAGATGGCGAGGGAGCGACACTGATAAATAGGAAAGCATGCACCACGCAAAAATCAGTCAGAAGCGCCATACAAACGCCCTGACTACGCCTGAATACAACATGAGTGACGAATTTCACAGCACACTACATATAAACGTTGACAAAGATATTACAACGGACATAAAATGGATGAAAATCTGTGACTAAAAACGAATAACGAAATAAATGCAGAAAATCTAGAAGTGGAAAAAGAAGAGAAACAATAAAAATCAAGTAAATATATGACATATATACATTTAACATATACACATATAGAATATGGTGTATGAGAAGAGAAAGTACTAAGAAGCATAGGGATGTAGAGCGTTGAGTTCATGAGGTCGCAAAGTACCATAGAACGAAATAAAACGATTCTCCAGAGCAAATCGGACTACGAGCATCAGAGGAACATGATCGGATGGTCGTGACCTGGACGTCACGAGCTCCCAAATGATCATTTCCATTGAAATGGGTGGCTACAGGGGTCACAGAGCATTGACGTACATCGCGTAAGTGTTGGTCGGAATGGTCACTGAGCATTTTGCCTGTTTCGCCGATATATACCTTAGCACACCGCTTGCACGTGATAGCGTAGATTATATTTCGGAAATCGCATGTGAAACAATTTTCAATAACGAACGTGGCTTTAGGAAAATATACAGTATTTCATCTTCATCGAGAGCATCTATAAATGGCTCTCTGTCCAGTGTGAGGTGTCATGCGTCTAACACAGTCTTATTCAATTCGTCTATGGCATCTTGTATCCATCTTCTCCCTCACGTACGACTGATGTATTTCTTCTTTGAACGCTCCATATCGACCACTTCTTAACCACTCTGTGTGATTTGTATGTGATCTGAGCCTAAGAGAATTGTACGTTGTGCCAGTTATGCGCCTACAAATAGGCCAGCACATACGATTTCTGCAACGCTTTTTATTTACTTGGTTAGCTTCCCTAGGTCCTAAATCAGTCGCCTCTTACGACATGCCTTGCAGGTTGCAGTGGTACTATTCTTTGCTTCCATTGCGGGCCCCTGTACCATACGAGCGTGATGTATTTATTGATTGTACTAATATCATAAAAAATTAAATGTGAATTGTCAGAGCACATTTATTTTTGTCTTCTAGTTTAATCTGATTCAAGTCGGTTCTCGCAGTCGTTGATAGTGAAGTGGATAACACGGTGTGCTAGTGACCATTTGTTGTAGAAATTCAGGGGTTCGAATCCGGCTTGTGCCAAATATTCTCGGTATACACACTGTACTCGGGCTACAGGAAACAGATAATTTACTATAAGACCTACATTACAACTACCTCTCAAGTAGGAGTAAGGTTCGCTGTAATGGCGAGGGACACTTGGTAAAAAGGAAAGCAAGCCTTCATTCAAAAATCTGCCAGATGCGCCATAACAACGCATGAGATCATAGAAAGCGAAAGATAAATAAAAACAACAACCAGTTCTCGATATCTTGCAGTTATTGTCCTGTCTAACACCCGATGTCTTTGCCATGTCTAATTCGCTGTCAATGTTCTGTCTATATGCCATGTCTAATTCACTGTCAATGTTCTCTCGCTATGTCCTTGTCATGTCTCATATGCACGCTCTCTTCCATTATCTATCTGGATGCTACCACTAACTTTGACCTTTCCAGTTAGTACATCACAAATATATCGTGACCTCTTATTGTCCTATGTTCTTCATTTTTGCCCTACTCCGTGCAGCTATACTAGAACATTCCGTCAAGTTGAAACTTGGAACGATATCAAAAATAGCTTGTTAGAGTAAAGTCACGATGACATACCTGATTTAGACTGCTAAATAGAGCTCAGAAATAACACGAAAGTTCTGCAAACAATTTGTTGAACTTTTCAGCATGTCCATATAACTAGATTTAGTTTTCAGCCATTTTGAATAATTATGTCTAAATTTAGCTGCTCTAGTTAGAAGTACATTCTACAGATATTGAAATAAGTGGTCAGGTAGGTAGCGCATAATAATTTGAGTGTAGATTTAATGGTGATGATAGAGGTGGAGGCTCAAATCGATACACAAGTGATTACTTTGAGAACATTGACATGCAATTAGCTCGCAATGAAATATATTTCTCAATCGATACCAACATCAGTTAAATAAAACTTGAAATGAATTAATGGGCTGCTTATTTGATTTCCTATGACGTCAGATGTAATTCTAAGAATAAGGTTGATAATTGAATATATATTCAGTCACAAGGTTGGAGATATTCAACGACAAGTCAATCATCAAGTGTGTAATCTGATGTATGTACGTCAATGATGTACCTCCAAGAAACACAGTCTTTTTTTTTCTATAATCCCGTTTTGTCTCATTCTCCTTTTCTATAATCCTGTTTTTCCTCACATCGCCAGGATAAGAAGAGATTTATAGAACGGGCTTTTATGTGCGTTTCATAAATAGTGTTTTTTACTATCTTTGTTATTTATGAGATCCACATTTTGCGTGGACTGCCTTTTGATTTGTACCCACTGTATCGGGTTGGCATTGCTCTTTGAGGGGCACTGTCTGTTGGTAAACTGCTTATATGTCCGAAACATTTAATTTGTTGTTTCTTGACTTTTTTCTGATTTCTTCATTTCTAAACTTGGCTCTTCTTGATACTCCCAGTATTCTGCGTAGACATTTCATCTCTGTTGTGGCTAGACAAACAGTGAAGAAGTAATTAAAAGATAGCATTAACTACATATCTTTCATAGAACTTTGCGAATCAACCCCAGTTTTTAACGCTGTTTGTGATTTTTCTAGGCATTATTACGTTCAGTAGTTTGCCATTGCTCTCTAAACGGGTGATGCCATCGTCCTTTTGTAAAAAATCCCCGCGAAACAATTTGCAACCAAACTGTCCGCAGCGTGATTCGAACTTAGAACGTCGGGGTTTACAATCCCAGTCACTATCCCCTAAGCCACAGACGACACCAATTAGAAGATAACTAGCTTTTAATAAACAGTGATTTGATGTAACAGAGGTCTGTGTCGTGGAGGTCAAGTGTTCGCATCTCACTCATAAGGTACTCAATTCGTTCCGTGTGGAGTGATCGGAATATTCTTCCAGAGATACCTGATCTCAATGTAGGTGAGATAAAGTTCCTAGTCCTATCGGAAAAGCGATAAACCTTATGTTCAAATTAAGTTCTTAAAATCGATAATATTCAAAGCTGCTGTCCGGGCAAAATTAATTTTTTTAAATTTTCAACATCTTCAAAATTACATTGAGGACCCACATCGGTGCTACGGAGTTCGAGCACTGTCGCTGAGATCTTCCTATGTAAGAAAGAGATAAAAACACACATGGATGTTCATAGAAGTGCAATGATGATGGTCATATTAATGAATAAAACATCCCCAAGTAGTTATAAATGTTTCATTATGAATCTCTTATTCTCTTATAGTACTCAAGTTAGACCCATAGGTGCCCAGTCTTCTTCTGCAATTCATGATGATTGTTTATATGGCTCGCTAGTGTGATGCACACATCATATTTCATTTCTCATATACAGAGTCCTACTCTGTCATGTGCAGACGATGGTTGGTGAATCGATAGGGCAAGGACTGACAGCATGTTGTGGAAGAACTTCAATCAGAACGTGACCGCATAAGTAGGTGGTGCAGTGAAGCAGGATCATTGGTCAACCCCACAAAAGCAGCGATAACATTGGCTTTCTTTGAACAACTTCCTCAAAGACCTAAGCAGAACATACCATGTCATTATATGTCGACTACGTACCGGACACTGCAGACTCAACAAACACCTATATATACTAGGAATAAATCAAACAGCTCTCAGCCAGTATCAACAGGTGGAACAGACACCAGAGCATATCCTGCAAGACTGTCCTCTCCTGGGTGAGCTGAGAAGCAATATGTGGCCACACATAGTTGACCTGAAAACTAAGCTTTGGGGAAACCTGACAGAACTGAAGCTGACTGCCCAGTTTGTGATCCACAGTAAATTAAGCGCATGACCAGAGATCGCTGAAGAAGAAGAAGAACCGTATCGTCAGTACTCAACATCAACTGTCATTTTTGTGTTCTGAGATGGCGGAGAGATCTCAGGCAATGAAACCCTAGAGTTTCGGTTTGATCGAAGCCTTGCTTTTACGAAGCACATAGAACATGTGAACATGAATAATGCCTTGTTATCTTGATGAATCTACATCTAATGTCAACTACTGACAGAACTTATCTCAAGGACTTGGTCCTGTTACATTGTCTTTATTTCTTTCCACAAGCTCGAGTCTGGGTAGTATCTTTGGCGGAGTGGTTAACACGTTTACATGTCGTTCTGAAGGTTGTGAATTCGAATCCGGACCGAGTCACATATGTAATGTTTTCTAGAGATCTCTATCAAGGATTGTTGCTGGAGTTAAGGAGATCGTGCTTTGTGCTACACACTCGACATTTCTGCTGACAGAGGCGGAGCTATATAGGGAAATCCGGTGCAATGAAGTCAATCCTTCTTGTTTGTTTGTTTGTTTGTTTGTTTAGTAGAGGATTAAAGCCTCTTTAAGCCGAGGCACACACCTTCAACCTAAGACGAACCTTGTTTTGGTTATATCAAGGGTGTAGGCCAACACACATGAAAAAATAAGAATTAACTCTTTTCGTAGAATTCCAGTTTTAGTTATGTCTTTAAAGTCAATTCTTCACCTTCAGACCTTCTATTTTTTATATTGCTGGAGTCGTCTATGCACGCCTTAACGTAAGAAAAGAACAGATGTTAACGGGTTTTAAAGCCGAAGGATTGGCTTCATTGCACCGGGATTTACCCCATACTGCTCGGTCCCTCTCCACAGAAATGGCACGCCACCTGCCGAGATTATTGCACAAAGCACGAACTCCGTAGCTCCAGCAAAAATCCTAGGGTCTCTGGAAAAAACTGCACTCGTGAACAGAACGGCGCGGTCCGGATTCGAACCACGACCTTCGACTCACAAGGCAAAGGGCGTGACCACTTAGCCACAAACACCCCCAAAAATAGATATGAACCTGAAATGTTAAAAAGTGGAAATATCATTGATACAAAGAACAATGAAAATGGTGGACGACTACAACAAAGATTAACAATACCGATTCAGATATTATTTTACTTACACTTACAAACAATGCGTCGATAACAAGCTAACACACTGGTCCTGAACTTACCGTATTAAGTAAATGTAACATGACTTAAGTATGTGAAGATATTGATATAAAGACAGACTGTTATATTCTAAGCCATCTTGTTTACTTTGCTCCTGCAGACCTACCAGATTATGTCAACGAAATTACGTTTTATTTGGTCATTATTCTGACATAATTGCTCTTGTCTGGCTAATCTTTCTTCATGCATGTTCAAAACATGTCATTTGCCAGCCATTTCTAGAAATTTCTTTTCTGACTTTTTGCTAATTTTTTTGCAATTTTTTTAATATTTAATGAGCCTTTAATGTTGACACAACAATTTGTGAAATAGTTTACCTGAACATCCACAACTATTCTAGCCAACATTACCTTAATTTACGCGCAATGTATAGCGTTGCAAAACTATTCTTCTAATTTTTTTTTCTTTCCTTTAATGCGTGCAGGTATTTTGTTCAAATTACGATTTTCATTTCTCATCTACAGACCACATTAGCCATTAACAAGGATGGTAATAATGTCTTCTTGTCTTCACTGATAATTTACATCTTTCTTCATTATTACGCTAGTTCGTCTCGTTATTTGATCATCGTCAGCGACATCGTCATCAGGATTACAATACATATTCCCTGTCTATATTAGCATGCATATTCCCAGTGATAACGTATGGGTGTTAGACATGAACATTTAACAAAAGTTAATTGCATATCCTTTACAGGACTTTGCGAATCAACCCCAGCTTTTTAACGCTGTTTGTGATTTTTCTAGGCATTATTACGTTCAGTAGTTTGCCATTGCTTTCTGAACGGTGGTGCCATCGTCCTTTGTAAAAATCCACTCGAAATAATTTGCAACCAAACTGTCCGCAGCGTGTTTCGAACTTGAAACGTCGGGGTTAATAAACCGAGTCACTATTCCCTAGACCACAGACGCCACCGGACATTTAACGAGGCAGTGTAAAAACAGATATGTGCTTTTGAATATAAGTGTTACAGAAGAGTGTATATCATGGACAGAGAAGAGAACAAATAGATATATCCAAAAATTAACCCAGGGTTAATCCAGGATTAATCCAGAAATTAATCCAGAAATTAATCCAGAAATTAATCCAGAAATTAATCCAGAAGTTAATCCAGAAATTAATCCAGAAATTAATCTAGAAATTAATCCAGAAATTAATCCAGAAATTATTCCAGAAATTAATCCAGAAATTAATCCAGAAATTAATCCAGAAATTAATCCAGAAATTAATCCAGGGAATCAAAGAAAACTGGATGATGCTACAAATAAGAAATATAAAGTTGAGGTATTTTATACATATAAAAAGACAAGATGGGCTGGAGAGGACCTTCATGGAAGGAGGCATCCTGTTAAAGAGAAGAAGAGGAAGACCACGGACAAGATGGATTCAGGATGTAACTGCTGGTTTAAACATCACGGTTGCAGAGGCGGGACATCTAGCATATGAGAAAGAGAAATTCAGAAGGACTGTTGGGGTGGCAAAGTTCTTCTCATGACAAGCTATTTGATGATGATGATATTTCTTTCATTGGACAAACTTGCTATCCATTAACCATCACATTTATATTGTATTTTATCTTCATATATTTTACATTATTGATTCCAAATGCTGCTACAGCTGGGACTAGCGTCCATGATAATTTCTCACCTGCAACTAAATACTCACCAAGCCTGCGCCCTAAATAACGCATTTGACATCAACTTTCATTTTGATACATTTTTCTACGTTATTTCTCTCTATCTCGATCCCCGCCTAGACTGATGAACCAGATTTTATCATGAATGCTACCGTGGTTTTAAGGGACTCCGTTCCTCCGTACACCATCTCGCGAAGCTCTGTGTTTATGGGCCAGGTTTCTTTTCTTATACCTGCTATCAGTTGACAATCTTGCAGTATATGCTCTGCCGTCACGTCCGCCTTTTCGTAGGGGCACAGGCTAGTTGTACCAATTTTAAATTTGTGAAACATGTGGGCGCGAAGCTTGTTGTGGCCGGTACGGAGGCGGAATATAGCAACTTGACGTTCTTTCAATGAGTCAGAGCCGATCAAGTCCATTCTCTTCGATCTGAAACCATATAGTATGATGTGTGATGTATATAACATTGAAGTGATTGGAGTATTTGTTGAATTTCTAGCCACAAACGCGACAGAAACCAGAATTGGACTGTCCTAGAATTAGGAGACGAGGGAATTTTCTCTATTCTGCATAATTATTGGTTACTGGTTATTGGTTACTAAACTGACGTCATTGCACTCCTGGCAGACCCATAGGTGCTCAGTCTCCCCAACAGATATCGAAGAGTATGCATACTGATGGTTCCTGTGGCTCGTTGATTAAACACACCTCTCACTCAGCCTCTCAGGCATCCAGTTCGACTTGAACAACGGGTAACTCCAAACTGCTTAAATCGCTTGATCGATTCAACATCGATTTTAGTTCTATTCTGCATAATGATTATGCAAGCATGGTAAGGTTCACTGTGTACATGTCTCGCCACCAGATTTCTTGTTGGTTATATCGAGTTCTACTATACTCTTGCTATGCTGTATGGTATGTCCATATATCTGTATTGCACTCTATGCCCTGAGGTGAGAGAATTCAAATACCTTTTAAGTATCTTCACATCTGATAGTAGACTGGACAGAGAGATCGAAACTAGAATCCAGCAAGCCAACAACATTACATACCAGCTTACCCCAATCTTGAAACACCCAGCAATTCCAGTAGTGACTAAAAGACATTATAAATTCAATCTTTATACCAACACTGTGCTACCAGAGCCAAACATGGGCACTGACAAAAGAATAAGAAAGGAAAATTACCACATGCGAAATGAGATGCCTGAGGAAAGCAGTAAATAAAACAAGAAGAGACCATATAAGAAATGAGGAAATTAGAAGAATAGTCGGAACAACACCTGCTGTTAGATTTATTGAAAAACAGAGACTCAAATGGTTTGGCCACTTGGTCAGAATGAACCGAATACACCAGTTGCAAGAGCGTGCAACCTGAAAATGGAATCATCAAGAGGAAAGGGTAGACCAATAAAAAGATGGGTTGATGGAGTTACGGACATCTTAAAACTCCACAATACCACACCATATCAAGCGACCGAGCGTGCATTATCTCGGAAACCGATCATCAGTTAAACCTGCTACGCCTAGCGGCAAAAAAGCAGAGAAGGACAAAAGAGGAAAGAAAGAGACTCTATGCCCATACGTATCTTCTTCTTCTTTGCGTTCGTTCTTTACGACCAATTTTAATCACTCTTTGTGATATGTTTAATCTTTGCCGAGAACGTGCATACGTTGCACATTGGTTTGGTAGGCCCCTAAACGCATAGACTTCTACATGTTTAGGACATGTGCATCCGATTTCAGCCAAAACTTCCTTAGTCGCCTCTTACGACATGCGTGACAGGTAACCGTGGTTCAATCCTTTCACCCCAAATTTGGGCCCCGGTAACCACTCGGGCGGCCCGTGCGTATGAATTGTACTGTACGTCTGTGTTGCTTATTGGTTATCGGTCATTGAATTGACTCCATGACACTCAGGGTGGACCTATATGTGCACAGTCTCTTCAAGTAAATATACACATTTGGTCTGATATAATGAACACAGCAGGGACATTTGGTGACCAAGATCTCAAATGAATTGTACTGTAGAACATTTGTGGGTCATAGGGAGATACGGATGGAACATACTGAAATAAAGATCTGATACGATTGATACAACAAGAATATTTATTGACCAAGCTTAGTCGATCTTCGATGACACGGTCAATGACATCTTGCATCCATCGTCTTCTTGGTCTTCCTCTCATTCTTCTTCCAACCATCATTTCCTCCAAAATTATCTTCTCTAGGCACTCATGTCGTTTGATGTGTCCGAAATATTTAATTTCCCTTGATGGTATGCTCTTTAATAGCCAACTCTCTTTAATATCACGCTGTTGCAGAACAGAAGCATTTGAGGAAGTCAAAACAACCATCGGTTCGCACTATAGAAGCAAATGGGCAAAAGACCACCCTCAGTACACAGACAGTGACGGATACTATGGTCTCTCTCGCAGTGAACAAGTCGCCATATTCCGCCTCCGTACCGGCCACAACAAGCTCCGAGCCCACATGTTCCATAAATTTAAAATTGGCACAACTAGCCTGTGCCCCTGCAATATGGCAGACATGACGGCAGAACACGTCTTGCAAGACTGTCAACGATTAGGAGGTATAAGAAAAGAGTACTGGCCACAACACACAGAGCTTCGCAAAAAGCTGTACGGAGGAACGGAGTCCCTAAAAACAACAGTAAAATTCATGATAGAAGTTGGTCCATCAGTCTAGGCCGGGAACGCAAAGGAAAGGAAAGAAGCATTTGTTTTTTTCTCTGTCCGTGATATTCTAAGTACTCTTCTGTAGCATTTGCATTCAAAGACATTAATGATCTTCACCGCCGCTTTGTCAATGGTCCATGTCTCACAACCATATGTTGCCAAGGAAAAAATGCAAGCTCTTGAACAATTGATTTTCGTTCTTATGTCAGTTCCCTTCCATAGGTTAGTTAGTTCTTTTAGTTTTTGCAAAAGAATGCTCAATCTTCTTTTAATTTCTTTTATAACATTCCCGTCATTTGTCAGACATGCCCCAAGGTATTCAAAGTTGTCGACCCGTTCTATTTTGTGACTATTTTGACACATATATTAGCCATCAAGTCTGCTTTATCAGTTATAACTACGTTGTAAAAATTATATACAACCGAAATATGCAATTATGGCCCAAACGAAGCACCATATTAGACAAAATGGCTTGCTCACTAACGCTGACAGAAGCATTTCGTTACGTAGCTCTCACTTTCTGTCCTGATTTAGCACACGGAATGTGTGCGCGCGTGTGTGTGTTCATGCCCCGTATGGTATTTGATGGTATTTGATTTTATAACCCTGACACACACGAAGGAATGAACAGATAAACACCGCTGCGATAGTGTAACTAGACAATAATATGGAATCCCTTATTCATCTTTGATGTGCTCCGACTCGGCATTAACAGTCAAGATTCCTACAGTATATTCAAGAGAGGTGTTGCACTGCTGAAAGTCTTGGAAACGCAATAAACAAAGCTAAACAATGAATCTATTGCGTGTTCGGGACTGCTCTCATATTTTATTCGATGCTAGCCGCTAGACCACGTTAGTATCAATGTTTGGAAGACACAACCGAAGTGACCAACGGATCAGCTGTGCTCTCCGTTACCACTGCCTTACCTGTTGCGGCTTCAGAAGTGACCACACCAGCAAATCAATGCCAAGGTTAGGATGCTGGCCTTGGAAAAGAAGGTAAGAGATACAAATGTGTAACAAGATTGAATAAGCCAAGGACAGTTGCTATCATTTGAAATCTTATTGTAGACTGTTGTGTTTTTATTTGATTTACTTCGCTTTTTAAAATTATACTTTTCTATAATTCGGTTTTACAACAATACTTCTCATAATAGTTTACATAAATCAATTTTCCAACTTTGCTAGTTTATACTAAACAATTTTCTAGTTTTAAAATTCTATAAATTCAATTTTCAAAATTTAATATTCGATATCAATCAATTTTCAAGTTTAATATTCTATATAAATCAATTTTCTAGTTCTAATATTCTATATAAATCAATTTTCTAGTTTTAATATTCTATATAAATCAATTTTCTAGTTCTAATATTCTATATAAATCAATTTTCTAGTTCTAATATTCGATATAAATCAATTTTCTAGTTCTAATATTCTATATAAATCAATTTTCTAGTTCTAATATTCTATATAAATCAATTTTCTAGTTCTAATATTCTATATAAATCAATTTTCTAGTTCTAATATTCTATATAAATCAATTTTCTAGTTCTAATATTCTATATAAATCAATTTTCTAGTTCTAATATTCTATATAAATCAATTTTCTAGTTCTAATATTCTATATAAATCAATTTTCTAGTTCTAATATTCTATATAAATCAATTTTCTAGTTCTAATATTCTATATAAATCAATTTTCTAGTTCTAATATTCTATATAAATCAATTTTCTAGTTCTAATATTCTATATAAATCAATTTTCTAGTTCTAATATTCTATATAAATCAATTTTCTAGTTCTAATATTCTATATCAATCAATTTTCTAGTTCTAATATTCTATATAAATCAATTTTCTAGTTCTAATATTCTATATAAATCAATTTTCTAGTTCTAATATTCTATATAAATCAATTTTCTAGTTCTAATATTCTATATAAATCAATTTTCTAGTTCTAATATTCTATATAAATCAATTTTCTAGTTCTAATGAAAATGAAAATCGTGGTATATCCTTTACAGGACGTAGCCATCAACCACAGTAAACGAGTCGTTGATTTTCTAGCCACCACTTATAGGTTCAGTAGTTTGCCATTGCTTTCTGAACGGTGAGTTCTATTTTTACCTTTTGTAAAAATGACATGAGACCGAATTTGCTTGCAAACTTGCCCACCGCGGCGTTTGAACCAGGTACGCTTGGGTGGTGATCGAGCTGACTACCGCTTGAGCCACAGACGCTCACTTTAGTTCTAATATTCTATATAAATCAATTTTCTGGGCTGTTATCGTGTAGCATGTTCTTTGTAGAACGCCGTCCAACCTGAAAAACACTTGGTCTCCAGACAGTTCTCCTGTCATTTCAAACGTCATGCTGAAGGTTTATTTAATGTTTTGTTACTACCATCATCTTATTTGTCCCCTGCCTCGTTTTTCAGTAACCGAGCCCTCTATTACTGCTCATCATCATCAGCACCAAATAGCTTGCCCTGATCAGAACTTTGCTACTCTCTCGCTCTCTCTCTCTCTCGGCCGTTCGTTTTGGCCATTTTGATCATTCTTATTGTGATATATAAACAGCCTTTGCCAAGAACGTTTTTTACGTCACAATCTTCAGTAACATTTGGAGCTCTAGTGCTTATCCTTCGGTGGTGTCCGATTTCAACCAGCGTTTGCTGGGTTCGCTCTCCGTTAGCCTTTTTCTGTCCCCAGCCAACCTACAAGGCAGCAGGTTGCTATTTTCTTTCAGGGTAGCGACCCTTAGACGACCTGCCCTCCCATGTTGATGAGCGTCGTCTGCCCAGGTAACCAGTCTTTTTGTGGACTACTTGTTTTTCCTGCCGTCCATTTTGTGTACGGTTTGCTCCGCTAGCCTTTGTTTGTCCCCAATCAAACTACAAGGCAGCAATAACTTTGCTACTCCACCAGTCCTTCTGAATTTCTCTCTCAGGCCTGATGTCTTCGCCTCTGCATCCGTCATGCTCAAATCATATGTCAACATCCTGAATCCATCTTCTCCGTGGTCTTGCTCTTCTCTTTGGAGGGATGACTCCTTCTATAATGGTCTTCTCCAACATTTCATGTCTTTTTAAATGTCCTAAATACTTCAGTTTTCTTATTGGTAACATAAGCCAAAGTTTCTTTGATTTTGAGTTCCTTCTATCTGTTCTCTTGCCCGTCTGCCCAGCGTGTTCGTAGCGCGTTGGACTGCGGGTGACTAGTCCTCTGTGTGCGGGTTCAATTCCGGTGGACTGGCAGAAGAGCCACAGGTTCCCCAGATTCACGGTGTTCGTGGCATCAAACCGAAGGGTTACGATGTCCATGGCACCGAGCCAAAAGCTGAAAGCTCAGTGCTTCTGGATCGGAAAAAAAAAATCTGTTCTATTCTCTATCCAAGATAATTTTTTTTCCGATCCAGAAGCACTTGAACTGAAAGCTCTTCGGCTCGGTGTCATGGACATCGTATCCCTTCGGCTCGGTGCCACGAACACCGTAAATCTGGGGAATCTGTAGCTTTCTGCCAGTCCGCGGAGTTGAACCCGCACTTACAGAGGACTAGTCACCGTGGTTCAACGCGCTACGAACTACGCTAGCAACGGCTTATCAAGAGGCCTCATCTGTAACACTTATATTCAAAAGTACAGATGTTTTCCCACTGCCGTGTTAAATGTCCATGCTTCACACTCATATGTTGCAAGTGGGAATGTACATTCTCTTAGTATTCTGATATTTATTTTCCTATCAGCTCCATTCTATATTGTATTTAGTTGTTCCTCTTCTTCTTTTGTCAGCACACTGTTACCGAGTTGTTAACCCAGTGTCGTGGTTTTATGTATTTGTCTTGTGCTTCTCTGCTTTTGTCAGCACACTGTTACCGGGTTGTTAACCTAGTGTCATGGTTTTATGTATTTGTCTTGCGGTTCTCTGGTGACTTATGTGATGGTTTTCTTAGTCCCCTGGCATAATTCAACTACGTTATCTATCCACCTTTTCCTCGGTCTTCCTCTTGCCTTCCTTCCTGATATTCTGTAGTGGAAAGCTTCATAGACAGTTTGGTCTGTTCGCATTCTTACTAAGTAGCCAAACCACTCCATTCTCTGTTTCGCTATATAATTCAAGCACGGTCTTGTTCCAACCTTTTCTTTGATGCTGGTATTCTTTACTCTGTCGATTCTTGTGTTGTTGGAGAGTTTGTGGAGACATCTCATTTCGCATGTTGCTATTTTCTGTGCATGTATCTTATTTAGTTGTTTGAGTTGTCAAATTTGTATAGTCTATACTTCTGAGTGATATTTTTTAAAATCGTGACATGCTTATCCAATACAGGACTTAACCATCAGCCACATTAAACGAGTCATGAATTTATTTTCTAGGGCACCACTTATACGTTCTGTAGTTTGCTTTCTGAATGGTGAGGTCTATTTTTACTGCACGCAAGTAAACTGTTTGAATTACAGCTGTACGGACGGACACTCCGTAAAGAGTACTTTAAACAAATATATTTGTTAGTATACACCTGCGCTGTCCACGTGTTAGTATACACCTGCGCTGTCCATGTGTTAGTATACACCTGCGCTGTCCACGTGTTAGTATACACCTGCGCTGTCCACGTGTTAGTATACACCTGCGCTGTCCACGTGTTAGTATACACCTGCGCTGTCCATGTGTTAGTATACACCTGCGCTGTCCATGTGTTAGTATACACCTGCGCTGTCCACGTGTTAGTATACACCTGCGCTGTCTACGTGTTAGTATACACCTGCGCTGTCCATGTGTTAGTATACACCTGCGCTGTCCACGTGTTAGTATACACCTGCGATGTCCACGTGTTAGTATACACCTGCGATATCCACGTGTTAGTATACACCTGCGATGTCCACGTGTTAGTATACACCTGCGATGTCCACGTGTTAGTATACACCTGCGCTGTCCATGTGTTAGTATACACCTGCGCTGTCCACGTGTTAGTATACACCTGCGCTGTCCAACGCGGTGGCCGTTTGATACACACATGGCGCCCTTTTTCATTTCTCAGACATTAACGTTAATCCTAATTTCAAGGAAAAAAATGTGTTTCTGAATAACAGTATGGGTCGTTTTTAATATTAATAGAACAATATTTATAGAACAATATTATTAGAACAATATTAATAGAACAATATTATTAGAACAATATTAATAGAACAATATTATTAGAACAATATTAATAGAACAATATTATTAGAACAATATTAATAGAACAATATTAATAGAACAATATTATTAGAACAATATTAGTAGAACAATATTAATAGAACAATATTAGTAGAACAATATTAATAGAACAATATTATTAGAACAATATTAATAGAACAATATTAGTAGAACAATATTAGTAGAACAATATTAATAAAACAATATTAATAGAACAATATTAGTAGAAAAATATTATTAGAACAATATTAGTAGAACAATATTAGTAGAAAAATATTATTAGAACAATATTAGTAGAACAATATTAATAGAACAATATTAGTAGAACAATATTAGTAGAATAATATTAATAAAAACTAAACTTGTTGTCAAGATTAGATATTCTTCTGTTATTATTTGTATTCATGTTGTCATTCATCATCATCATCAGGTGCCGTCTCCACATCGAAGGATGGCTAAAATGAATCTCCAGCATCCTCTGTCTTTCGCCTTGGTGTTGCACACTGCCAGACTGTAACCTGTCAATTTCTTAAAGTTTCCCTCCACTTATCTCTCGGTCTTCCTCTTTGCCCCTCAACTTTCCCCTCTAGTAAAGGTTTTATCATGGTGTCATGTCTTTTATGTGCCCAAAATACTTTACTTGTCTGAATTTTATTTCTCTTAATAATTGTCTCTTCATGTCTATTAATATTCATCATCATCAAGGTGCGTATCCTTTATAGGACGTTGCTCTCTTTGCAGCGCATCTGAAATTCACTCTGTCTCTTGCCAATTCACCCACTTCGTCGATGGTCATGTCTCTTGCTAGTTCACCCACTTCGTCGATGGTCATATTCATGGTTTCTTTAATATCTTGTAGCCATCTTCTTCTTGGTCTGCCTCTGCGTCCTGGGACCCTGCCCTATTAATATTACTATTTGTTATTAATATTGAAATGAAAATCGTGAGATATCCTAAAGGACGTAGCCATCAACCACAATAAATGAGTCGTTGATTTTCTAGGCACCACTTATACGTTAAGTAGTTTGTCATCGCTTTCCGAACGGTGAGGTCTATTTTTACCTTTTGTAAAAATCCCACGGAAACAATTTGCTTCCAAACTTACCCACCGTGGGGTTTGAACCAGGTACGCTTGGGTTCGTGATCAAGCTCACTACCGCTTGAGCTACAGACGCTCACAATATTATTATATATTATTAATATTGTTATATTAATATTACTATTTGTTATTAATATTAGTGTATTATGTTTATTATTAGCGCAATTATCACATGACGTCCACGCCTCTACAGTTATCAGTTATCAGTTATATGAAGATTATCATCATAACACTCCGGACATGTCTATAAGTGCTCCGATCTCCGTATCAACAAATCAAGCAGAGTCCAGATGTCCAACACGCAAATTCAATGTTGATTAATTAATCTCTTTGCATATTTGGTATGTCGTTCTTTTCGGGCTGCACCAATATCGACATCTATCTCTCTCAGTCTGTTTAGTCGGTGTGATTCTCAAACTCCTCTGTTCGGAAAGATTCCCTCAATGTCTCCACAGTTATTCGTTAGATGCAACACAGTATATAAAAACATTGGTTAGTACTAGTCTACACGCTCTAATATAACCAAGACGCAACAGTTCTTAGGATGAAAGGGGTGTGCCTCTGCTTACATAAGTTTTCTTACTTATTCTTCGAGCGTTCCATATCGTCCATTTGTTAAACTACTCTGTGTGATTTGTATGTGATATGAGCCTAACCATTCTTTATGATTTGTATGTGATATGAGCCTAACCATTCTTTATGATTTGTATGTGATATGGGCCTAATTAATCTTGTGATTTGTATGTGTTCTGAGCTTAACCATTCTTTATGATTTGTATGTGGTATGTGCCTAACTAATCTTGTGATTTGTATGTGATCTGAGCCTAACTAATCTTGTGATTTGTATGTGATCTGAGCCTAGCAACGATCGTACGTTGTGACAGTTATGCGCCTACAAGTAGGCCAGCACATCCGATTTCTGCGACCCTTTTTAAAAACAGTTATATGAGGACTATCATCATAGCACTCCGGACATATCCATAGGTGCTCCGATCTCCACCTCAACAAATCCAGCAGCGTCCAGCAGCCCAACACGTCAGTTCAATGTTTATTAATTGTATTTACTAGGGTAGCTTCCCTAGGTCCCTACCTCAGTCGCCTTTAACATGTCTTGTAGGTCGCAGTGTAGCTATTTGTTGCACCCCTTAAGGGCCCGGTCGTAAACAGGACTGTACGGTATATTTTCTCAGTATGATGCAAGTCTTCGAAATTCCGCTCCTTAAATTTTTTTTTCTTTGAAATAACCTTCAATTGTGATGTTGATTTCGCTGCTTATGTCGTCGCTCTTACAGTCTCACCTGATGCGGCCGCCTCTCTGTATCATAGCAGGACCCTGGTCGTAAAGAAGTTTTAATTCCCTACAAAACAAACAAACTAACAAACGAACACGTGAATCTGCATCCTATTGATAACATGTTGTAAACAGAATCCCAATAATTCTCAACTTCAAATGAACTTCTGGCTACAAATAGATTCATTCTTTCTTTCCCCCCAGGTAAGTTGGCAATCACCCAGAGAATGTTACGATGTTTGCTGGATATTTCTTACACAAATTCTTGTAGTGTTGTCTCTTTATTTTCTTTCAAATTAACATTTTAGAAGAAATTTAGAAACATTTCTTTCGCTTTCATGTCACTGTTTCGCCCGAGTGGTTCCCAGGGGCCCAAATTTGGGACGTAAAGAATAGAACCACTGTTACCTGCCACGCATGTCGTAAGAGGAGTCTAAGGAGGTTTAGTTGAAATCGGATGCATGTGTTCATTAAGGAATGCTAACCCGAAACAAATGCTTGCAGAAAACGGATGCACCAGGCCGTAAGGCGCATAACATGGTGCAACTACCCCCTCACAATGAGGAATGGGATAACGGATTCTACGGTCGCCAATCTGCCTAGGAGATTTAGCCACGCTGTACGAATGTCAGACCCACCATCACGAGGGTGGGCAAAACTTACTGCTGGAAGAGGTCGGCACAAACGGGGAAGTAGAAATCATAGGAATTATATCCTACAGAACTGCCCCAGTATGCAGACTTGAGAAGAAAGAGGTGGCCCACTTACACTAGCGTCCAAGACAAACTGTATGGCGTGGCTGCTAATCTGAGGCAGACGGTTGCCTTTATTAGAGAATCCGAAATCCCAATCTAGTGAGAACGCAGAAGACAAACTGTATGGCGGGGCTGCTAATCTGAGGCAGACGGTTGCCTTTATTAGAGAATCCGAAATCCCAATCTAGTGAGAACGCAGAAGACAAACTGTATGGCGTGGCTGATAATTTGAGACAGACGGCTGCCTTTATTAGAGAATCCGAAATCCCAATCTAGTGAGAACGCAGAAGACAAACTGTATGGCGTGGCTGATAATCTGAGACAGACGGCTGCCTTTATTAGAGAATCCGAAATCCCAATCTAGTGAGAACGCAGAAGACAAACTGTATGGCGTGGCTGATAATCTGAGACAGACGGCTGCCATTATTAGAGAATCCGAAATCCCAATCTAGTGAGAACGCAGAAGACAAACTGTATGGCGTGGCTGCTAATCTGAGACAGACGGCTGCCTTTATTAGAGAATCCGAAATCCCAATCTAGTGAGAACGCAGAAGACAAACTGTATGGCGTGGCTGATAATCTGAGACAGACGGCTACCTTTATTAGAGAATCCGAAATCCCAATCTAGTGAGAACGCAGAAGACAAACTGTATGACGTGGCTGATAATCTGAGGCAGACGGCTGCCTTTATTAGAGAATCCGAAATCCCAATCTAGTGAGAACGCAGAAGACAAACTGTATGGCGTGGCTGCTAATCTGAGGCAGGCGGTTGCCTTTATTAGAGAATCCGAAATCCCAATCTAGTGAGGACGCAGAAGAAGAAATGTCACTGTTTCGCCCATGTGGTGACAGGGTCTGTAAGGAAGCAAAGAATGGTAACACTGCGACCTACAAGGCATGTCGTAAGAGGCGACTGATATATTACCTAGGGAAGCTACCCTAGTAAATAAAAAGGCTCGCAGAAATCGGATGGTCTGACCTAATTCTAGGCGCATAACTAGTACAACGTGTAATCGCTCCTAGGCTCGGATTACATACAAATCACACAAGTGGTTGATAGGGAGCTTTAGAAGAAGAAGAAGAAATTTAGACACATTTCTTTCGTTTTCATGTGACTTTGTTTGTGTTCTATTAATTTACAAATGAAACATCACAATTCCTTATCGATCACATTTACCTCCATTATCGCTGTTATCATCATATCGCTGTTATCATCATATCACTGTTATCATCATATCACTGTTATCATCATATTCTCATTACACTTAATTACCACATTTCTTGTTCTTATCATCATTATTGTTATCATTATTCTCTTGATATTATAATCAAACTATTCTAATTATCGTCAGTAATTTTACATTCACAGTAAGTTCACATCGACATTGTTACATTCAGAGTAAGTTCACATCGACATTGTTACATTCACAGTAAGTTCACATCGACATTGTTACATTCAGAGTAAGTTCACATCGACATTGTTACATTCACAGTAAGTTCACATCGACATTGTTACATTCAGAGTAAGTTCACATCGACATTGTTACATTCAGAGTAAGTTCACATCGACATTGTTACATCCACAGTAAGTTCACATCGACATTGTTACATTCAGAGTAAGTTCACAACGACATTGTTACATTCACAGTAAGTTCATATCCGACATTGTTACATTCACAGTAAGTTCACATGGACATTAATAAGAAATGAATTATATCGTTCACTGAAGCTACAAGTACTGTGATCTAATGACTGACAGAAGAAGGGAATCATACAGTACATTGAAGCTACTAGTACTGTGATCTAATGACTGACAGAAGAAGAGAATCATACCATTGAAGCTACAAGTACTGTGATCTGATGACTGACAGAAGAAGGGAATCATACCATTGAAGCTACTAGTACTGTGATCTAATGACTGACAGAAGAAGAGAATCATACCATTGAAACTACTAGTACTGTGATCTAATGACTGACAGAAGAAGGGAATCATACCATTGAAGCTACTAGTACTGTGATCTAATGACTGACAGAAGAAGGGAATCATACCATTGAAGCTACAAGTACTGTGATCTAATGACTGACAGAAGAAGAGAATCATACCATTGAAGCTACTAGTACTATGATCTAATGACTGACAGAAGAAGGGAATCATACCATTGAAGCTACTAGTACTGTGATCTGATGACTGACAGAAGAAGGAATCATACTATGAAGCTACTAGTACTATGATCTGATGACTGACAGAAGAAGGGAATCATACCATTGAAGCTACTAGTACTGTGATCTAATGACTGACAGAAGAAGGGAATCATACTATTGAAGCTACTAGTACTGTGATCTAATGACTGACAGAAGAAGAGAATCATACCATTGAAGCTACAAGTACTGTGATCTAATGACTGACAGAAGAAGAGAATCATACCATTGAAGCTACTAGTACTGTGATCTAATGACTGACAGAAGAAGAGAATCATACTATTGAAGCTACTAGTACTGTGATCTAATGACTGACAGAAGAAGAGAATCATACCATTGAAGCTACTAGTACTGTGATCTAATGACTGACAGAAGAAGGGAATCATACCATTGAAGCTACTAGTACTGTGATCTAATGACTGACAGAAGAAGAGAATCATACCATTGAAGCTACAAGTACTGTGATCTAATGACTGACAGAAGAAGAGAATCATACCATTGAAGCTACTAGTACTGTGATATAATGACTGACAGAAGAAGAGAATCATACCATTGAAGCTACAAGTACTGTGATCTAATGACTGACAGAAGAAGAGAATCATACCATTGAAGCTACTAGTACTGTGATCTAATGACTGACAGAAGAAGAGAATCATACTATTGAAGCTACTAGTACTGTGATCTAATGACTGACAGAAGAAGAGAATCATACCATTGAAGCTACAAGTACTGTGATCTAATGACTGACAGAAGAAGAGAATCATACCATTGAAGCTACTAGTACTGTGATCTAATGACTGACAGAAGAAGAGAATCATACTATTGAAGCTACTAGTACTGTGATCTAATGACTGACAGAAGAAGAGAATCATACCATTGAAGCTACTAGTACTGTGATCTAATGACTGACAGAAGAAGGGAATCATACCATTGAAGCTACTAGTACTGTGATCTAATGACTGACAAAAAGAGAATCATACCATTGAAGCTACAAGTACTGTGATCTGATGACTGACAGAAGAAAAAATCATACCATTGAAGCTACAAGTACTGTGATCTAATGACTGACAGAAGAAGGGAATCATACCATTGAAGCTACTAGTACTGTGATCTAATGACTGACAGAAGAAGGGAATCATACTATTGAAGCTACTAGTACTGTGATCTAATGACTGACAGAAGAAGAGAATCATACTATTGAAGCTACTAGTACTGTGATCTAATGACTGACAGAAGAAGAGAATCATACCATTGAAGCTACTAGTACTGTGATCTAATGACTGACAGAAGAAGAGAATCATACTATTGAAGCTACTAGTACTGTGATCTAATGACTAACAGAAGAAGGGAATCATACCATTGAAGCTACAAGTACTGTGATCTAATGACTGACAGAAGAAGAGAATCATACCATTGAAGCTACAAGTACTGTGATCTAATGACTGACAGAAGAAGAGAATCATACCATTGAAGCTACTAGTACTGTGATCTAATGACTGACAGAAGAAGAGAATCATACTATGGAAGCTACTAGTACTGTGATCTAATGACTGACAGAAGAAGAGAATCATACCATTGAAGCTACTAGTACTGTGATCTAATGACTGACAGAAGAAGGGAATCATACCATTGAAGCTACTAGTACTGTGATCTAATGACTGACATAAGAAGAGAATCATACCATTGAAGCTACAAGTACTGTGATCTGATGACTGACAGAAGAAGAGAATCATACCATTGAAGCTACAAGTACTGTGATCTAATGACTGACAGAAGAAGAGAATCATACCATTGAAGCTACTAGTACTGTGATCTAATGACTGACAGAAGAAGAGAATCATACTATTGAAGCTACTAGTACTGTGATCTAATGACTGACAGAAGAAGAGAATCATACTATTGAAGCTACTAGTACTGTGATCTAATGACTGACAGAAGAAGAGAATCATACCATTGAAGCTACTAGTACTGTGATCTAATGACTGACAGAAGAAGAGAATCATACTATTGAAGCTACTAGTACTGTGATCTAATGACTGACAGAAGAAGGGAATCATACAGTACATTGAAGCTACTAGTACTGTGATCATATGACGAAGAAGAAGATCATACCATTGAAGCTACTAGTACTGTGATCTGATGACTGACAGAAGAGAATCATACAGTTCATTGAAGCTACTAGTACTGTGATCTAATGACTGACAGAAGAACGATAAAAAAGAAAACTATATAGCACAAGAATAACAAGAGAAGACCCGAACACTATAAGCCCGTTAGAGATGGAATCGAATTTAAACATCTATTAAAATTATCAGCCCAGGGCTCTAACAATTTGACAACGCCACATTCGCTTGATGGGATACCAATTTATCTATATTAACTCACTCTAGCATCACATCCTGTCCTCTACAGCAACTATTTCTCTCTCTCTCGCTCTCTCTCTCTCTCTCTCTCGCTCTCTCTCTCTCTCTCTCTCTCCACAACACCTTCTCCGCTCTCTACATCACGCACTGTCTGCATCACTCGAAATCTCCATAATATCTCCCATTCTACATCACATCTCCCATTCTACATCACATCTCCCATTCTACATCACATCTCCCATTATACATCACATCTCCCATTCTACATCACATCTCCCATTATATATCCCGTCATCTTAGAGTTCCCCCACTTCTTCATTGCGGAGACCCACCCTCCATTTCATCGCCACTTCATCTGCTTCTCTCCACTCTCCCCCACCATATATTCCTACCTCCCTATGATTTCTTCCACCCTACTACTCTATTTCCTCTCTTCATATACTAATCATCCCCCCACCCTTCCCGCCGCCTCACCTCTTCCCTACAGAAACATATAACCGCTTACATCATATCTTCCCCTCCCCCATTTATTAATTATTAGACTCACCCAGTCTCCAAACTCTCCAAACCGAAGCTTACACAAACTAAATACGCGGGAAAAATGAGCACCATACAGCGCGCACTATTCTCAGATGTTTACGATTCCAAAGAAGGCACATCTGCCCTGAAGCAGACTATCCGTTTAGTTCTGCATGACGATACATGAATCAACCATCTCCTAAAGGCTGATTTGTTGCCGAATGCTCTGAAATGTTATGGTTATTGATTTTTATATTTCTTTGTCCATATCTTCATATTCTCTGATTTTTCAATTTTCTCATTTCGATCGCGTCCGAGTAATCTGTGTTTGTCTTCAAGTTTATGTCACGGTAAATTAGCGATACCGATTTAGAATGTTAGGCAAGGGAATCGCGTGAGAGAGAGAGAGAGAGAGAGAGAGAGAGAGAGAGAGAGAGAGGGAGAGAATGTTAGGCAAAGGGATCGAGAGAGAGAGAGAGAGAGAGAGAATGTTAGGCAAGGGAATCGCGTGAGAGAGAGAGAGAGAGAGAGAGGGAGAGAATGTTAGGCAAAGGGATCGGGGAGAGAGAGAGAGAGAGAATGTTAGGAAAGGGGATCGAGAGAGAGAGAATATTAGGCAAGACAAAGTGAATTTCATAAATAATTTTCAAACAAACAACGTTGCTACTTTCAACTTTACACATTCATACTACTTTTACAATTTAAATTATTTTTACATTTTTACTACATTCACATTTGTAGTACATTTACATTTATACTACTTTTACATTTTTACTACTTCTACATTTAAATTATTTTTACATTTTTACTACATTCACATTTACATGTGCAAAACATCACTACTTTTACATGCTACACTACTTTTACATGCTACACTACTTTTACATGCTACACTACTTTTACATGCTACACTACTTTTACATGCTACACTACTGATTATATATGTATATATCTCTGAAACTGACATTAAGTATCGATACTGACATGCAGAATCGATACTGAACCTAAATGATCGTCTAATGATACAGATCGTCTAACTCTTAAAGCACATTCCTAATTCCTTCTTTTCAAAATCTCTTACACGAAATTGTGATTGCACTTAAAGAATCTAATAATTATTTGGTCAATAATTAGGGCATACACTACGGAAAACGCAGTCGAGTGTCACTAGAGAAGAACTTGAGTGGAACCCGCAAGGAAAACGAAAAAGAGGACGCCTTAAACAGACCTGGAGACGAAGTCTTCTTGAGGAACTGAAAGAGTACTCGACTATCCTGGGAGACCATAAAGAAAACAGCCAGAGACTGAGAAGAGTGGCGAACACCTGTTGAGGTCCTATGCTCCACGAGGAGCGGGGAGGAATACGTCAAGTTAATTAAGTGAACAACTGGTGAATATTTGACATGAGAGTAAGAATATGTTTATTTCATATGCTCGAGGATTGATTGATTGATTGATAGGAGCATCATCACTGCACTTCAGTGAGTAATCATGTGTGCTCTGATCTCGTTCTTACACAGCAAGATCTCAGCGACAGTGCACGAACTCCGTAGCATCGATGAGAGTCCCCGATGTAATTTTGAAGAAATTGATGGTATTTTTTGGTATGAATTTTATTTTGAATCTTTTTTAATGAATTTTGCCTGGGCTGCTGTTTTCCAGCCTTCTCTTTACGATTTTGAAATGCCAATGGTATTTTTACGTGCTCAGATTGGAGACGAGATCTACGTTTTATCGTCCGTCTCTGATAGGACTAGAAACTCGATCTCACCTACACTGAGATCAGGGATCTTTGGGAAATTATCCATATAGCTCCACGAGGGAGCGAACCTGGTACATTTGGCCCGAGAAACAAGCATCTAACCTCTACGCCACATACGCCCCTAATGTCTCGAGGATATCTATGGAAAGCTAAAGAAATCAAGTTCAGTTATACGTTCAGAGTTTCCAACTCAAATATGAAATTAATCATTATTTATGGCTCTGAGACGTGAACTAAACATGAGCCAGTTTCGATTTTGATATTTTGTAAAACTATATTTGATGTTACATTATTGGAATAATCGATGCATTTAGAGCCTAAACTCTGTTTCTCAAACAGTGGTGATTTTTACGATGACGGCTTGTCGGGCCGAAATAAAATTAGATAACTTTGAGAATAAATGTCTTAGAAGAATATTGAACCTCAAATGGTCAGATTTCAGACCTAATACACAAATAAGACAAGAGACCAAGCAAGAAAATGTATCAAATTTTATAAGAAAGCGCCGCTGGAACTACATCGGCCACACACTTAGAATGGATGAGAGAAGACTCCTTACCAATCCCTCATATGGACACCAGAGGGAAAAGAAAACGAGGAAGACCAAGAGAGACTCTGCGTAGAACCATCACCAGAGAAGGCTCAGCGATGGGCCTAGTAAACATTAAAGACCTAAAACAGATAGCAACGAACTGCGAGACATGGAGAGCTATGACCTCTGCCCTATGCCGCCCACAGGCCCAAGAGGAAAGACTAACTAACTAACTAATTGGAATAATTAAAAAATAAACTTGAGTAGCGTGTAAGCCCGTGTGGTTGTCGGGGATTTCAAGGGAAGCTTTGGGAAAGTAACACTGTGCCACCTACAAGGCATGTCGTAAGAGGCAACTGAGGTACAGGTGTAGGGAAGCTACACTAGTTTATAAAAAGCGTCGCAGAAATCGGATGTGCTGGCCGACTTGTAGGAGCATAACTGGCAGAACGTGCAATTGTTCTGAGGCTCAGATCACATACAGATTACAAAGAGTGGTTTAACAAGTGGTCGATGTGGAGCTTTCAAAGAAGATAAAGGAGAATAGCTTGTAGAAAATGTTTGCAGATAAGTTGTTAGATATCTCTCTCTTTCTTTCTCTCTCTCTCTTTTCTTTCTTTCTTTCTCTTTTTTCTTTCTCTCTTTCTCTCTTTCTCTCTCTCTCTTTTTCTCTCTCTCTCTCTTTCTCTCTCTCTCTCTTTCTCTCTTTCTCTCTCTTTCTTTCTCTCTCTCTCTCTTTCTTTCTCTCTCTCTCTCTCTTTCTCTCTTTCTTTCTTTCTCTCTCTCTTTCTTTCTTTCTCTCTCTCTCTCTCTCTTTCTCTCTCTCTTTCTCTCTCTCTCTCTTCTTTCTCTTTCTCTCTCTCTTCTTTCTCTCTCTCTCTTCTTTCTCTCTCTCTCTCTCTTTCTTCTCTCTCTTTCTTTCTCTCTTCTCTTTCTCTCTCTCTTTCTCTCTCTCTTTCTCTCTCTTTCTCTCTCTTTCTCTCTCTTTCTCTCTCTCTTTCTCTCTCTCTCTATTTCTCTCTCTCTATTTCTCTCTCTCTCTATTTCTCTCTCTCTCGCGTTCGTTCTATTATTCCATTTTGATCATTCTTATTGTGATACATAAACAGCCTTTGCCAAGAACGATTTTTTACCTCACATCATTCAGCGACATTTGGAGCTCTGGTGTTTATCCTTCGGTGACGTGTTCGGTTACAGCCAGCGTTTACTGGGTTCGCACTCCGTCAGCCTTTGGCTGTCCCCAGCCTACCTGCAAAGCAGCGGGTTCAGATCGATCTGAGCAGAGAAATGAAATATATAGACATTCAACAAGACTTGAAAATCGTGGAGAATTGGTCCATAAACCAAAATTTGGTTCAGGTTAAACGTCACTGCGGTTTAGAGAGAACGAGTGGAAGGTATAGTTTCTGAAAGACAATCTAGCTTGGGGATCTAAATTACAGGTACATCTGAAGTAAAAGTAAGGCTCTCCTGAATAGCGAGGGACACTAGTAATAAGGAAAGTAATCCTTCTCGTAAAAAATCGATGCGTCATAACTACTCCGGAATTCAGAGTGGATGAAAAAAAAACCTTAATTGAATAATACTTTTATTATTCATCTGGGCTCCACTCCTACGCATAACGACAAGAGTGGACAATCAATTCCATTATCCACCTGGGAAGACAATCTGGACTCCCACCCCTACGCTTAACGACAAGAGTGGACAACCAATTCCATCATCTACCTGGAGAAAGATAATAGACTATTATTTATCTACATTCGCTGATGGAAGAAAACAAAACACAGCTGATAATTCTTGTATCTTCTTCTCTGCACCCATCCCTTCCACAAACTGGAAATTTCGACGGAGACAAATTATAGCACTACACAAGAAAGGAAAAATGAATTATGAAATAGAACCAAAAAAAAAGACAACACAACATCGTTTCATTATTATCATCAGGTGCCGTGCCGGCTGACGTAGGCGATCATGGATCTCTACAAATCTCTGTCGTTGGTGTTTGCTATCAACTCAGATGTTGACTTCTACCGTGCCATGAAGTCAGACTATACAAAATGTTCTCTCTCTGTCTACCTCTGTCTCATCTACCTTTGATTTTACCGGTTGTCACAATGTGTTCTAAACCTCCCTCCTCATCACATGCCTGAAAAATGATGACTGCCTCTTTCTTATATTGATGATAAGCTTTCTCTGTGTCTTGATCATCTACCCCCAACTTTGCAAGAGTTCTCATCCAACTAATATCTCGTTATATAATAATTTGTATACATTATTTCTGCTCACATTTGGATAATTATTGTTCGCAGTGGCGGCTCGTGATCGTTTTTGTTGGTGGGGCCAGACACAAATTTTCGGAAAATCATGGCTTTGGGTTAGGTTATATCTTAATTTATTAAATAATAAATACACGTTACACATTATTTTTGGTGGGGCCGCCACTCTAGCCCTTAATGACGAGCCGCTACTGATTGTTCGTATTATGCAGATATATTTCTATATTTAACTCATTTCATTTATTCACGTTTTGTTTTGATGACTACATTTTAGTATTATTTCCATCAACATATCTTTGACCAGAAACTGCCTGAGTGGTTACCTGGGCGGAAATGTGGTGTGTAAAAAATAGAACCACTGTTACCTGTCACACATGTCGTAAGAGGCGACTCAGAAGGTGGCTGAAATCGAATGCATCTGTCCGCTAGGGAATGCTAACCCGAAACAAATGCTTGCAGAAAACGGATGCACAAGGCCGTAAGGCGTATAACATGGTGCAACGACCACTCACAATGAGGAGTGGGATAACGTATTCTACGTTCGCCAATCTGCCTTGGAGATTTAGCCACGCAGTAAGAATGTCAGACCTACTATCACGAGGGTGACCAAAACTTACTGCGGAAAGAGGTCGGCACAAACGGGGAAGCAGAAATCATAGGTATTATATCCTACAGAACTGCCCCCAGTATGCAGACCTGAGAAGAAAGAGGTGGCCCACTTGCACCTGCGTCCAGGACAAACTGTATGTCGTGGCTGATAATCTGAATCAGACGGCTGCCTTTATTAGAGAATCCGAAATCCCAATCTAGTGAGAACGCAGAAGACAAACTGTATGGCGTGACTGATAATCTGAAGCAGACGGCTGCCTTTATTAGAGAATCCGAAATCCCAATCTAGTGAGAACGCAGAAGACAAATTGTATGGCGTGGCTGATAATCTGAGGCAGACGGCTGCCTTTATTAGAGAATCTGAAATCCCGATCTAGTGAGAACACAGAAGTAGAAGAATGATCAGAAACACATAATAGCTGCTTAATTCTTCTCCATCTTCGATCACAAATTGTTTAAGGGTGTTTGTACCAAAACTCTGAGAATCCTTGTAACAAAAAATATTGGTTATTGATTATTGGTTAATGAACCGACGTCATAGCACTGCGGGCAGACCCATAGGTGCTCAGTCTCCCCCAACAGATGTTGAAGGATACGCTTACTGACGGTTTACGTGTGTCGCTGGTCAAACTTACTCTTCTATCTGCCCCTCACGCATCCAGTTCTACTTGTACAATGGGTAACTCCGAACCAGGACCGTGCGTTGTATTTCCTCAGTATGATGCAAGTCTTCGAAATGCCGCTCCTTAAATCTTTTTTCTTAAAATAACCTTTAATTGTATTTTTGATTTTGTCGCTTATGCCGCCCCCTCCTTACGGTATCGCCTGATGCGGGCGCATCTTTGTGGCATAACACAGCACGGCTCTGCTTCGAACTGCCTAAACCGTTGGATCGATTCAACATCTATTTTAGTGTCTTTACACAACAGACAGTCACGAAGAGACCGAAGAACATTCCCTTTATCCATCTTGAACTTCCCGACAATCAATGCTCTTGATGCAAGTCTGTACCCAACATAATACGATACTTTATCTGATATTATTTCTTCTGACGAAATTGATTAGATCAAGAACTTTCAAGTAAAATTGATTAGATCAAGAACTTTCAAGTAAAATTGATTAGATCAAGAACTTTCAAGTAAAATTGATTAGATCAAGAACTTTCAAGTAAAATTGATTAGATCAAGAACTTTCAAGTAAAATTGATTAGATCAAGAACTTTCAAGTAAAATTGATTAGATCAAGAACTTTCAAGTAAAATTGATTCATATTATTTAGCAAGTACAATCTGCATATATATATATATAAACCAAGGTTGGGCAGATTTTTACGACGTAAGGGCTGAACGAAGGATTACGCAGATTTTTCTGGGCTGGGCTTGGCTGGAAGAATGCACGTCAAAAATGACACCAATATTTCGTCACAACATTATTTGAATATGTTCTCTCATTGAAATGAAAATCGTGGCATATCTTTCACAGGACGTAGCCATCAACCACAGTAAACGAGTCGTTGATTTTATAGGCACCACTTATACGTTCAGTAGTTTGCCATTGCTTTCTGAGCGGTGACGTTTATTTTTAGCTGTAGTAAAAATACAACGGAAACGAATTAGCTTCCAAACTGCCTGCTGGGTAGTTTGAACCAGGTACACTTGGGTTGTGATCGAGCACACTACCACCCTAAGCTACAGACGTTGTCCTTCATTACATATACAATTAACATATTATCATTTGAAGAAGATTGTTTTTACTATTATCTCAGATGTTGACGCTCTACCGTGCCATAAAGTCATGCTATCCAACATTTTCTCTCTCTGTCTTCCTCTGTCTCCTCTCCCCTCCATTTTACCAGTTGTCACAATGTGTTCTAAACCTCCCTTCTCATCACATGCCTGAAAAATGATGACTGCCTCTTTCTTATATTGATGATAATCTTTCTCTGTGTCTTGACCTCATTAAGCACCTCAACATTATTCATTTTAGCAGCCCATGGGATTCTCATCATTCTTCTGTAAAACCACATCTATGTGGCCCTCAGAGATTTTTCGGTCTGTGTGTTTATTGTCCATGACTCGAATCCGTATGTCAGTATTGGTTCTATGTAGCACTGAATAACTCGCATTCTGATTTCAATTAACAAGGACATATGCTTCTCATTTTCTGGAACGATGTTTTCGCCTGCCCTATCCTGCTCTTTATTTCTGATCGGTATCTACCATCTGTAAGCGTCTGTAGCTCAAGCTGTAGTGAGCTCGATCACAAACGCAAGAGTACCTGGTTCAAACCCACGGTGGGCAAGTTTGAAAGCAAATTCGTTTCCGTGGGATTTTACGAAAGGTAAAAATAGACCTCACCATTCAGAAAGCATGGCAAACTACTGCACGTATAAGTGGTGCCTAGAAAATTAACGACTCATTTACTGTGGTTGATGGCTACGTCCTTTAGGATATGCCACGATTTTTATTTTTCATCTGCCATCTGATATTACATGTTGTCATATGATGTTATATGTTGTCATATGATGTTATATGTTGTCATATGATGTTATATGTTGTCATATGATGTTATATGTTGTCATATGATGTTATATGTTGTCATATGATGTTATATGTTGTCATATGATGTTATATGTTGTCATATGATGTGGCATTTGGGGAAATATGGCGTCAGGTCATACATTTTTATGGCCAGTGACAAACAATGAATATGGCGTTCGCTCTTACTTCCCAGTGTGCAGGTCTACAATGTGTGATCTGAGCCTGCCTCTTCATCCAGCAGAGCTGGGGTCGGCTTGTCTCTCTCAAGAAAGACGAAAAGTACAAATTAATAGCCTGCTAATGACCCGTAGAACACACACACCAACCCCACCTCCTCAGTAGTGTAATAGCCTGCTAATGACCCGTAGAACACACACACCAACCCCACCTCCTAAGTAGTGTAATAACCTGCTAATGACCCGTAGAACACACACACCAACCCCACCTCCTAAGTAGTGTAATAACCTGCTAATGACCCGTAGAACACACACACCAACCCCACCTCCTAAGTAGTGTAATAGCCTGCTAATGACCCGTAGAACACACACACCAACCCCACCTCCTAAGTAGTGTAATAGCCTGCTAATGACCCGTAGAACACACACACCAACCCCACCTCCTAAGTAGTGTAATAGCCTGCTAATGACCCGTAGAACACACACACCAACCCCACCTCCTAAGTAGTGTAATAGCCTGCTAATGACCCGTAGAACACACACACCAACCCCACCTCCTCAGTAGTGTAATAACCTGCTAATGACCCGAAGAACACACACACCAACCCCACCTCCTAAGTAGTGTAATAACCTGCTAATGACCCGTAGAACACACACACCAACCCCACCTCCTAAGTAGTGTAATAACCTGCTAATGACCCGTAGAACACACACACCAACCCCACCTCCTAAGTAGTGTAATAGCCTGCTAATGACCCGTAGAACACACACACCAACCCCACCTCCTCAGTAGTGTAATAACCTGCTAATGACCCGTAGAACACACACACCAACCCCACCTCCTAAGTAGTGTAGACAAGGAAATGTTGACTGCGTTGTCGAATACTAATGGAGCTCTGGCTCACCAAAAGAAATACTAATGGGGCTCTTGCTTGTCTATAGAAATGCTAATGAGGCTCTGGCTCACCTAGTGAAATGTTAATGCGGCTCTGACTCACACAGAGAAATCATAATGCGGTCTGGCTCAACTAGGAAAATGTTAATGAAACTCTGACTCGCCAATGGAAATGTTAATGAGACTCTGACTCGCCAATGGAAATGTTAATGAGACTCTGACTCGCCTAGGGACGAAATGGTTTCCCTAGGTAAGTTCTTTCTTACATAGGAAGACGAATCCCAATAAAAAGAGCATACAAAAACCGGATGTGTTGGCTTTCAGGTCTCTAGGCGCCAAACTGGCGCAACAAACTCACGCTGTAAAGCACAAATCACAAACTAACCATAAATTATTTAACAAGGGGTTGATGTAGATAGAAAGAAGACGACGTCCCATCGTTTCTCTTGTCTCCAGTTTAGACTTTATCGAGGCGAGAGCTGTTGCAATCGGAAATTTAGCTGGAGATTTTCAACTTAATTGGAAAGTTCTTTCAGCTAATCTATGACTATTATTTCCAATAATAAAAACATTTTCCAACGTTATCTATTTTTCTTAATTTGAAAAATAAAAGTATTTTTACTCAGTATTCAGAATATAAGGATAAAGTATTTCCTGTCTCTGATTGTGCTGAATTAAATGTAGCTTCCGCGGACCGGATAAAAGCATGCTGCGGGCCGGGGGTTGCCACCCTGGTCTAAACGATCAATAAGTTGTGCGTCATTTAATTATTATATCAGCCATATTTTTATTTCCACCATTCCTTGATTTTTCTCCATTAGCCAGATTTTTAACAAACTGTCTGCTCAATGATAGCTTCTTGTCTAGTCTAATCTACCTCATTAAATGAGAATGACATCTAGGCAACACGCAAGTAATTGGATGAGAAGTATAAAATGACACACATACAACACACAAGTAATTGGATGAGAAGTATAAAATGACACACATACAACACACAAGTAATTGGATGAGAAGTATAAAATGACACACATACAACACACAAGTAATTGGATGAGAAGTATAAAATGACACACATACAACACACAAGTAATTGGATGAGAAGTATAAAATGACACACATACAACACGCAAGTCCTAGTCTGAGAAGTATAAAATGACACACATACAACACGCAAGTAATTGGATGAGAAGTATAAAATGACACACATACAACACGCAAGTAATTGGATGAGAAGTATAAAATGACACACATACAACACGCAAGTCCTAGTCTGAGAAGTATAAAATGACACACATACAATACGCAAGTAATTGGATGAGAAGTATAAAATGACACACATACAACACGCAAGTCCTAGTCTGAGAAGTATAAAATGACACACATACAATACGCAAGTAATTGGATGAGAAGTATAAAATGACACACATACAACACGCAGGACCTAGTCTGAGAAGTATAAAATGACACACATACAACACACAAGTAATGACATGAGAAGTATAAAATAACACACATACAACACACAAGTAATGACATGAGAAGTATAAAATAATACACATACAACACACAAGTCCTAGTCTGAGACGTATAAAATGACACATACAACACGCAAGTCCTAGTCTGAGAAGTATAAAATAATACACTACAACACACAAGTCCTGATGTGAGAAGTATAAAATAACACACATACAACACACAAGTCCTAGTCTGAGACGTATAAAATGACACACATACAACACGCAAGTCCTAGTCTGAGAAGTATAAAATGACACACATACAACACACATAACATTTTCGACTTTAAAAAATGGGCATTATTATTAAGAAGACAAAAGTGAAAATTTCGAATTTCGAAAATAAAACAGAGTGAACAAAAGTCGAGAAGGACGAGTTAGAAGCTTTAGTGAGATTCGATTTTTGATGAAATAATAAAGTGGGAGATGAAAGGCAGGTAATTTTTGTTTGATTATTTTTTTTTCCATGAAAGAAATGAGAGAGAGAGGTTCAAGCAATCGATTCCATAATAGATTTTTTATTTTAAACTTGGAAAACGATATTTAGAGCAGCTACAAAGTAGGAGAATCTGATCCAAGTTTAAATAGAAATTATCAGAAAATGGTGGATGAGAAGAAGTTTACACGTGATTTGTGTGGGGTAGATAAACATGCACAGTTTGAAAATTAATGTGCGTCGCTTTGATGATGTTTTTATACAATTCTGAAGTTGGAGTAAGGCGTGTGTGAATGATGAGGGATACTAGTGATAAGGAAAGCAAATCTTCACGCAAAAATTGTTCAGATAAATCATGACTAAGCTTTAACTCATAGCTGGTGAATGAAAGATTAAAAAATAAATGAAAATAATTTTTTTTTAATGCCATGCTCAGATTAAATGTCGCCCATATAGTGCTGGGGCTCGCAAGGGGAGGAAATAATAGTAGCACTGAAACCTACAAGGCATGTCGTAAGAGGCGACTGAGGATGGGGCCTAGGGAAACTACCATATCAAATTAAAAAAACATCGCAGTAATCGGCTGTGCTGGCATACTTTTAGGCTCATAACTGACACAACGTACAATCACTCCCTTAGGCTCGGATCACATACAAATAACAAAGAGGCGTTTAACAAGTGGTCGATATGGAGCGTTCGAAGAAGAAGAAGAATAAGGAGATGATGAAGTGTCATCTTCACCTCCTAGGCTAAACGTATTGGTTTTCCTTCATTTTTTATCACTTAACCAGATCAGATCAGGTATCTTCTTTCTTCTTCGATCGCTCAGTATCGACCACTTGTTAACCACTCTGTGTGATTTGTATGTGATCTGAGCCTTAGAGCGATAGTACGCTATGCCAATTACACGCCTACAAGTAGGCCAGCACATCCGATTTCTGCAATGTTTTGTATTTACTAGGGTAGCTTCTCTAGGTGCCTACATCAATCGCCTCTTACGACATGCCTTGTAGGTCGCAGTGGTACTATTATGTGCTTCCCTTGCGGGACCCGGCACCACATGGCGAGATCAGGTATTGTCTTCACGTCGAAGCTTATACTCGTATATAGTACATCTTCACTATAATCTCTTTATTATCTAGATCACATCAGACCAGGTATCGTATCCATGAGGTATTCGATTTCTGACATATTCTGTCTATTGTCTGCATCTGCTCAGACCATCACTGTGTAGATAACTATAAATAAACCTCAATCATGCGAACCTCTCTCTGTGATAAACCTGATTTATAACTATAAATAAGCCTCATTATTGTGAGCCTCTCTGTAACATGCCAGATTTATAGCTATAATTGACCTTCATATTGTGAGCCTCTCTGTGATAAACCTGGTTTATAACTATAAATAAGCCTCAGTATTGTTAGCCTCTCTCTGTGATAAACCTGGTTTATAACTATAAATAAACCTCATTATTGTGAGCCTCTCTGTAACATGCCAGATTTATAGCTATAATTGACCTTCATATTGTGAGCCTCTCTGTGATAAACCTGGTTTATAACTATAAATAAACCTCAATCATGCGAGTCTCTCTCTGTGATAAATCTGGTTTATAACAATAAATAAGCCTCAGTACTGTTAGCCTTTTCCTGTGATAAACCTGGTTTATAACTATAAATATGCCTCAGTATTGTGAGCCTCTGTCAGGTTGTGATATCTCATGCATCTCCTAATTACTCTGATGTTTTCATACTCAGGGACTCCATGAGCATGATTCGTAAAGTCGAATCAGGAATGGTGCGACGAAACTGGGTGGAGGTACAGACAAGGATCAGAGAACTCACCCTCATTTTTGTTCCTGGATACGCAGGAATCAGTGGTAATGAACGAGCTGATAGATTGGCTGGCATGATTACGATATCAGAGGAAGATGTAATGGAAATGAATGACGTTCTTAACGTATTGAGTCTTTCCTAACAGAGGAGTTTCTGGGCTGTGAATCCCACTCGCTGACCAGATTGAGAGAGATGGGTGTCGATATTGGTGCAGCCCGAAAAGAACGACCTACCACATACGAAAAAGATTGATTAATCAACATCGAACTGGCGCTGCTGGATTTGTTGAGGGGGAGATCGGAGCACCTAAGAACATGTCCAGAGTGCTATGATGATAGTCTTTATATAACTGATAGCCCGCCTGCCCAGCGTGTTCGTAGCGCGTTGGACTGCGGGTGACTAGCCCTCTGTGTGTGCGGGTGCAATTCATCGGGCTGGCAGAAAAACCACAGGTTTCCCAGATTCATGGTGTTCGTGGCACCGAACCGAAGCGTTACGATGTCCATGGCACCGAGCCGAAGAGCTGAAAGCTCAAGTGCTTCTGGATCGGAAATAAAATATATAACTGATAACTGATGATAGCCCAAATAATGTGTGTCCGACGCGTCCTCTCTTATCGCAAGAATACCAGACATCGACTGATGTATCCTGAAGCGGTGACTAGAAACCAGACGTGTTTGTTTTGACTGTCTGTGTTTACACACACATAAAGTTGTGACGTTATTGTGTACACAACAAGATTAGTTTTTGTTAACAATATTGTGTACAAGTTTTCAAATTGAAATACGTTCAACATTGAATAATTGTGTGAAAATATCAATACATCAGACTTGCTGGATGGTTTGTTTTTTAACTCAAAGGCACGAGACAGTTAAGTTAATTGCATATCCTTTATAAATGACTTTGCAAATCAACCCCAACTTTTTAATGCTGTTTGTGATTTTTCTAGGCATTATTATTTCAATAGCTTGCCTTTGCTTTCTGAACGGGTGGTGCCATCGTCCATTTGTAAAATCCACGCGAAACAATTTGCAACCAAATTGTCCGCAGCATGATTGGAACTCAGAACGTCGGGGTTAGTAGACCGAGTCATTATACGAGACAGTTACGAAGCATAAATGGGAAATTATTGGTACATCAGACTTGCTGGATGTTTTTTTTTTAAACTCAAAGGCACGAGGCAGTTACGAAATGTTGACATTGCGTAAATGTGGAAATATTGACAATAAATGGTTTGACTAAAATTAGAAATAGAGGACACTGTAACAAAACCAACGTGTCGAGCAAGAGGTCTTCTTTCATAAGGTATAAATCTTTGAAGATGGAGAAGGCACGTCTGTGTGGCGGGGGACAATGCTAATAAGAAAAGCAAGCGTTCAAGTAAATATCCGACTGAAGCCACACACCAGGAGCCCTGACTACTGCTCCTGACATCAGGTTTCCCCAAAGCTTAGTTTTCAGGTCGACTGGGTGTAGCCACATGTTGCTCCTCAACTCAAACAGGAAAGGGCAGTCTTGCAGGACATGCACTGATGCCTGTTAATACTGGCAGAGAGCTGTTTGACTTATTCCTAGTCTATATAAGTGTTTGCTGAGTCTGCAGTGTCCAGTGCATTGTCGAAATATAATGACCTGGTCTGTTCTGCTTAGGTCTTTGAGGGAGTCTTTTCCATAATAATATCCAGTGTTTGTCTTCCAGTCTACTGCAGATTTGCTCTGTATGAGGGTTTTGACCTCTTGAAAAACAGGGGTTGGTAAATTTGCTCTTTTTCACTGCCCTCCTTAGCTAAGACATCAGCACTCTCATTGTTTGCAATGCCACAGTGAGATGGAATCAACTGCAAGGGAATTTCTGCCTTTTCTGAAAGCTGACCAAGTTCTCTTTTTAGGTTTTGTACTGTGCTGTACAGAAGGTGGCGATGGATAGGACACACACTGAGGAAACCCCTAACAGCATCACAAGACAGGCTCTCCGATGGAACCCCAGGGCAATAGAGGTAGGGGAAGACCCATGAACACGTGGAGACGGGAGTTGGAGACAGAATGCAAGAAAATGGGGAGAGAGTGGAGACATCTGGAAAGAATGGGTATTGAATAGACGGTTTTGGAAGGCCTTGGTTGCGGGCTTGGAAGGCCTTGGTTGCGGGCTTGGAAGGCCTTGGTTGCGGGCTTGGAAGGCCTTGGTTGCGGGCTTGGAAGGCCTTGGTTGCGGGCTTGGAAGGCCTTGGTTGCGGACCTATGCTTCCCTAGGGCGAAGGGTGAAGAAGGAGACTGTGCTGTCAGCGAATTTAGCCTCCAGGGCTTGTATAGCTGACAATAACGTGTATATGAAGCTAATTTCTTGTGATCAGAACCTTCAGAGACTGAGAACCGTTATCGATCAATAGTAGATCGAACACGGTATTCCCATTAAGATAGTAGAACTTCCTTCCTTCTAAATGTAACACTAAGTGCATGAAACATAAATTGTCTTAATGACAGTTGCCTGTGGACACCTGAGCTTACAACTTAAATCATAATCCCTATATGTCAAGCTACTGACACTGTCCAGTTGCTCTCGGAAGTGTTTTCTACAAATAATAAACAGTAATGTGAGAATCCTCTACAAAAAGTCTGAATTTGAATGGTCAATTTTTTAAATATAATTTTCGTCTCTTGTGTGCTACAAAAAAATGTTGTGAATTTGATGTTTAAAAAAACAAACTTGACATATATACTTAGCAGGATTTATCTCACTGAAGATGATATGGCGTATTTATTTTTTGGTCATAGTTTCTAGGATGTCACGCCAGTAATTTAGCTCTGTAGTAAGAGTTTGTAGGATGTCACGTCAGTAATGTAGCACTGTGGTAAGGGTTTGTAGGATGTCACGTCAGTAATGTAGTTCTGTAGTAAGAGTTTGTAGGATGTCACGTCAGTAATGTAGTTCTGTAGTAAGAGTTTGTAGGATGTCACGTCAGTAATGTAGTTCTGTAGTAAGGGTTTGTAGGATGTCACGTCAGTAATGTAGCTCTGTGGTAAGAGTTTGTAGGATGTCACGCCAGTAATGTAGCTCTGTAGTAATTAGTATGAAATGAAAATCGTGGCATATCCTTTACAGGACGTAGCAACCAACCACAGTAAACGAGTCGTTGGTTTTCTATGCACCACTTATACGTTCAGCAGTTTACCATTGCTTTCTGAACGGTGAGGTCTATTGTTACCTTTCGTAAAAATCACAGGGAATCGAATTTGCTTCCAAACTGTCGGTCGTGGGGTTTGAACCAGGGACGCTTGGATTGTGATCGAGCTTACTACCGCTTAAGCTACAGACGCCCACAAAATAGTATTAATATCATCATCATCAAGGTGCGTATCCTTTATAGGATGTTGCTCTCTTTGCAGCACATCTGAAATTCATTCTGTCTCTAGCCAGTTCACCCACTTCGTCGATGGTCATATTCATGGTTTCTTTAATATCTTGTAGCCATCTTCTTCTTGGTCTGCCTCTGCGTTCTGGGACCCTGCCCTCTAGTATTGTTCTCTCCAGGCAATCGTGACGCTTGATGTGACCAAAGTATGTAATTTTTCTGTATAGTATGTTGTTTATCAGCCAATTCTCTTTAACATTTAGTTCTTTCAGGCCATCATGACGCTTGATGTGACCAAAGTATGTAATTTTTCTGTATAGTATGTTGTTTATCAGCCATCACCAGAGTATTAGTATAGTATATTCTTCTTTATTGCTGTCCTTTGTCAGCAAAATATAGTTTTATTGTTGCTTTTTTGTGTGTGGTTTATTTTGTGTGTGGTTTATTTTGTGTGTGGTTTATTTTGTGTGTGGTTTTTGTGGTGTGTGGTTTGTGTGTGTGTGGTTTATGTGTGTTTGGCATTTTGTGTGTTTCTGTGTGTGTCTTTTTGTGTGCGTTTTGTTGGGAGTGTAGAACCATTTTTTTTATTATTTCTTTTCGGAAGAAACATTTGATAAATATTTTTATTTTGTTGTCCCCAAATTGTCTCTCAACTTGTCCCTGTTTAATCTTGCTGCAACTCTCACCACCATTTTTCCACACATTTAATTTAGAAGAGCTCAGTTTGGGACAAATCTCACTTTTTTTTTTTTCAACCTTCATCCCCTGTTCTCAATGAAGTGCACTTCTAAATGGCGTTATTTCCGGTCTCTAGTGTAACGACATTTAGGCTCTCCATCTTTGTTCCATTTTATTCCCGTCTGCTTGTGACAAGTGAGGTATAGGCCTTAGATTTCCTGCGTGATATAGGAACCATTCGGTCTATCCGGATAAACACAATAAGCTATCCTAATGCTTCCTTCAGATTGAGCCCTGTTCAAGTTTTTAAATAAAATATTCCTGGGCGCACGCCAAGCACTTGAAAAAAAATAACTCCTCTTAAAGATGCTAAGCGCCCGTATGTTGCCAGGGCTCACAATGGGAGCAAAGAATAGTAATACTGCAACCTACAAAGCATGCCGTAAGAGGCGACTAAGGTAGCGGCATAGGGAAGCTACCCTAGTAAACAAAGAGCATCGCAGAAAACAGGTGTGCTGGCATACTTGTAGGCGCATAACTGGTACAACGTATAATTACTCTTAGACTCAGATCATATACAAATTATAAATAATGAGTAACAAGTGATCGGTGTGGAGCGTTAGAAGAAGAAGAAGAGGATAAATGAAAGCTAAACATGTTTTTGTATGGATGCACCAATAGAAATGAAAAGAGTTACTGCGGTCGTTGAGCTTGTAAAGAAGGTTAGTGTAGTCACTACATAATTAAATATCTGATTTCTCAACTCAAACGTATGCTGAACGTGACCGGGTACGATCTGTACTTCAGTAAACGCAGCTGTAAAATATGTATGATTGAATTAAAAGCGAAATAAATTCATAACCAGAACGAGAGATGCGGTGAACATGCTCTGCTGTCTGTGTTTTCACATATAATCTGCTGTCACGTTTTGTGATCTGATTGTTTTATTAATCCAGGAGAGATCAGTCTTGCAGAACATGATTCGGTGTCTGCTCCGCCTGCTGACACTGTCAGAGATCTGTTTGACCTAGTTTATGTAAGTGTCTGTTGAGTCTGTAGTGTCTGTTACGTAGTAGAAATATAATGGTCTGGTCTGTTCTGTTAATATCTTTGAAGAAATATTTTCCATAATCATATCCAGTGTTTGTTTTCCAGTTTATTGCAGATTTTCTCTTTATGTGATTTTAACTTCTTGGATAGATAGTGGTTGGTAGACTTGTTCCTTGGGGTCAGACGCTCAGGCCCTCTTCGGGGGATTACACACAAGCTGCTTGAGCTTCTAGCAGCCAGTGACTCATAGCTGAGTGCTAGCGTCAGAGCCAGCGTAAGAACAAAGCTGACCAAAAGTCCACTCCGCCTCTCCGTGTCGGCCACCGGAAACAAACGACCTTAAGAAGTCTGACTAAATTTGTGGTAATCGAAGAACGAGAAGCTAACCCGGTACCTAAAAAAGGCTATGATGAAGTCGGCTGTATCGGACCGAAAGATGCAGATACCGCACAACGCATTCTATTTTTCGGACTGAATGCGGGAGTATGAGAATGAACGAGGGAGAAGAAGAAGATGTGTTCCATGTCACTGACCTGCTCATCCAAGACACCATGGTACCAGCGCTTTCAACGCATGCAACGCTACAGTAGTATTCAAAGGGGAATAATCTGTGGATCTCACAAACAAGTAATATTTGGTATTGAAAGGGAGATAATCTGTGCAGATAACCCCTATGGGAAACATTGTCAGAGAATTGGGGCCGTACAGGAAATCAAAGCAAATTAGATGGCTGCTTTTGTGGACTTATGGGATTTGTGCTGTTTATAACAGAATGTATCTTGTATGAAAGACTTCAATGTTCTGCAGTTTTCTGACAATATCGTCATTGATGTTGAGTTCAGGTGTACGATGATGCTCGTCCATCGCGGGTGATGATGACCACACAATTTTCATCCAAGGGAATGTAGTTGCATTATGTTTGTCTGTGTGTGCGTAGATGACTAGTGAGCCGATGCGGGTTTTAAATGTTCTTGTACAGTGTAGGCACGGTATACTTGCACTTGTGGAGAGTTTTACTGCCTTTCTATTTTGACATTTTCGTTCCATCCGTGCAGTTAGTTCTCCCTGCCTCGCAAGTTGAAGAACTGGGAGTGTACGATAATTGTATACGATATCCAAGAAGGTATACGATAATTTCATTATGAATGAGTAGGCAGAGAGAGATGATACACAGACTGATGATACACAGCCTGATGATATACAACCTGATGATATACTGAGTCGCAGTGACGATGACTGCAGATTTACATGTCTTCTGAGGCTGTTAGAACTAGTACTACAAGTTTCATTGTCTACTGAAGCTGTTAAGATTAGTACTGCAATTTGTATTTTCTACTGAGGCTGTTGGAACACCTGCATTTTCATTTTCTACTGAGGCTGTTGGAACACCTGCATTTTCATTTTCTACTGAGGCTGTTGGAACACCTGCATTTTCATTTTCTACTGAGCCTGTTGGAACACCTGCATTTTTATTTTCTACTGAGGCTGTTGGAACACCTGCATTTTCATTTTCTGAGACTGTTGGAACACCTGCATTTTCATTTTCTACTGAGGCTGTTGGAACACCTGCATTTTCATTTTCTACTGAGGCTGTTGGAACACCTGCATTTTCATTTTCTACTGAGGCTGTTGGAACACCTGCATTTTCATTTTCTACTGAGGCTGTTGGAACACCTGCATTTTCATTTTCTACTGAGGCTGTTGGAACACCTGCATTTTCATTTTCTACTGAGACTGTTGGAACACCTGCATTTTCATTTTCTACTGAGGCTGTTGGAACACCTGCATTTTCATTTTCTACTGAGGCTGTTGGAATACCTGCATTTTCATTTTCTACTGAGGCTGTTGGAACACCTGCATTTTCATTTTCTACTGAGACTGTTGGAACACCTGCATTTTCATTTTCTACTGAGACTGTTGGAACACCTGCATTTTCATTTTCTACTGAGGCTGTTGGAACACCTGCATTTTCATTTTCTACTGAGGCTGTTACGCAAAACTGTTACATCATGGACCATTACACAAAAAAACAAGAACGAAAATCCAGTCCTTCTAAACGAAATGCTACAGAAAGATCCTACGAACACCATGGACAGAAAAAAAGAACACTGATGTCCTGAAAGAACTAAATGTTAAAGAGAATTGTCTGATAAACAACATACTATACAGAAAAATTAGATACTTTGGTCACATCAAGCGTCACGATGGCCTGGAAAGAACAATACTAGAGGGCAGGGTCCCAGGACGCAGAGGCAGACCAAGTAGAAGATGGCTACAAGATATTTAAGAAACCATGAACATGACCATCGACGAAGTGGGTGAACTGGCAAGAGACAGAATGAATTTCAGATGTGCTACAAAGAGAGCAACATCCTATAAAGGATACGCATCATGATGATGATAACCTAGACTGTTGAAATCCATGAGTTTTAATTTTCTACTAAGACTTCCTCCAACTAGTTTACACATGATCACACCCCCATGATTTTCTCTGTGAATAATGTCTTAATCTACCTTCCTTATATTCCTTCCTTCTCTCTCTATTTCTCTCTCTCTATCCCAGTTCGTCTTTCCCCTCCTCCTATCCATCTCTCTCTATTTCTCTCTCTCTACCCCACTTCGTCTTTCCCCTCCTCCTTCCTTCTCTCTCTATTTCTCTCTCTACCCCAGTTCGTCTTTCCCCTCCTCCTTCCTTCTCTCTCTATTTCTCTCTCTACACCACTTCGTCTTTCCCCTCCTCCTATCCATCTCTCTCTCTATTTCTTATATCTCTCTACTCCTTCTCTCCAAACTTCTTCACTCCATATCCTTATCTTCCATCCCTCCTCCACTTTTTTATCTCTATCTCCGACACTTCCTTAATTTTTCTCCTTTATCACTCCCCTTATCTACATCTATCTTTCTTACTCCCTCTTATTATTTCACTACCTCCTTCTCTCTCTTATTCTTAAACCCCCTTCTCTTTATCTATCGCCATGACTACTATATTGTATTCCTTAATCAATATATTCGAACATTTACAAAATATACTTCTTCTTCTTCTTTGCGTTCGTTCTTTACGACTAATTTTAATCACTCTTTGTGATATGTTTGATCTTTGCCAAGAACGTGTATACGTTGTACATTGGTTTGGTAGGCCCCTAAACGCATATATTTCTACACGATTAGGACACGTGCATCCGATTTCAACCAAACCTCCTTAGTCGCCTCTTACGACATGCGTGGCAGGTAACAGTGGTTCTATTCTTTACACCCAAAATTTGGGCCCCGGTAACCACTCAGGTGTACAAAATATAAATAAACAACTCTCCTAAAATGATATAATCTTTTTCTTCTTCATACTTTGCCCTTAGGGAAGCATAGGTCCACAACCAAGGCCTTCCAAGCCCGCCTATCCAAGGCCATCCTTTCCAGATCTCTCCACTCTCTCCGCATTTTCTTGCCCTCCTTGTGGTGTTCTTCTTCTTCCTTCTGGTGTGACGAGCTATGAATTTCTCTGGCTGTGGTTTCTGTAGAAAATCTGTGTTTTTTACCGGGTGTGGTAACTAGCCCCACACCCAACCTCCTCAGTCACCTCTTACGACATGCGTGGCAGGTAACTGTGGTTCTATTCTCTACACCCCAATTTGGGCCCGCAACCACTCAGGCGAAAATGATATAATACCACCATTTAATATTCTGTATTTCTAAGCCTTCCCGTCAGTTTGAAACACCCCAGGTGTGAGTTAGATTTGTCACGTGTCAATTTTATGACACAGAGACGTGGGTCATTGAATTTCCAAACAAACTTAATCACGAATTAATCCTGGCCTGGAATTCTTCATCTAGGACGATCATGTAGCATCCATTAAGTATAGCATGTGATGTTCTGTATGATTTCAGAAAGCATTTAACTTCTGACACCAATTGTCAAATATTGCATAGAAACGATTACTGAGATTAGCCAGAAGATTTGCTTGTCTATTGTTTCCTTCGATAATTTCCTGGTTCTACACATTGAATCTTATCTGTGTTCTTTCTCTTCTTGGTTCATTGTTTTGCGATGTTCTTCTAACTCAGTGGTTCTCAACGCGTGAGGCAGTATCAGGGGCGGTGTGAGGTAGTATCAGGGCCGGTGTGAGGTAGTATTAGAGGAGGTGTAAGGTAGTATCAAGGTAGTCGTGAGGCAGTGTCAGGGGAGGTGTGAGGCAGAATCAGGGGAAAGGGATGAGGCATTATCAGTGAGGCGTGAGGCAGTATCAGTGGAGGCAGTATCAGGGAAATGCGTGAGGTAGTACCATGGGAGGATTGAAACGTTCTGGAAATGTTATGAATTTTGTGTTTTATAGGTTTTTATACTAATATTTAAAAAAAATATTAATACTTTTTCCCCCCATTAAAACTACAAGTTGATGGGGAAACTTGTTTAGAATAACCAAAAAAAAAAACCCCCATTGATTTCGATTCACGTTGACCTTTTGCTCGACATTTCTGATCAAAAATTAGTTTTGAAAATTCATCTGGAAAAAAATTCGTCGCCCTCCTATGCTGCTTAAAATCATATCATTTCATAACAAGACGAAGGGTACAGAGATATTTGATGGGGCCTCCTCCAGCGCATTTCCCCATCAATAGCAGCATCAAGCAGGGGCGTGTATTTGCACTCAAACTGTTTGTGATTTTTTTCTCCTTGCTTCTTTCCCATGCTTTCAAATCAGATGAAGAAGGTATATTTCTCCACACAAGATCAGGTGGAAAGCAACAAAACATGGCTCGACTTAACAATTACCAAAGTTGAAAGAGACACCATCAGGGAACTTCTGTTTACCGAAGATGCAACATTAACATAACACACAGAAAGGGCTTTAATATCTCATGGACAGATAAACTGTAGCATCTAACGAATTCGACCTGACCATCAGCCTGAAGAAAATATATATCATGTTCCAGGATATTAGCAGAAAATGAAAATCGTGGCATATCCTTTACATGACGTAGCCATCAACCACAGTAAACGAGTCGTTGATTTTCTAGGCACTACTTATACATTCAGTAGTTTGTCATTTATTAAATTTAGTAAATTATTAAAAGTCAAATGGAGTGATTTCGTTTCTAACAACACAGTGAGAGATAGAACACACCAACAACCCATATCAAATATTATAAGGAAACGAAGATGGAAATATTTAGGTCATGTTCTTAGATCAGACGAAAAGAGACTAAATCGACAAGTCCTTATGTGGTCACCAGTTGGGAAAAGAAAACGTGGAAGACCAAAGACCACTCTTCGAAGAACCATCCAACAAGAAAGTAAACTATTGGGATGTAAAACCATACAAGATCTGCAACTGCTAGCAAAGAACCGTATCACATGGAGATCTAAAACCTCTGCCCTATGTGCCGCCTTTGGCACGAAAGGAACAAACTAACTAACTAACTAAGTTTGTCATTGCTTTATGAGCGCTGATGTATATTTTTACTTTTTGTAAAAATCCCACGGAAACGAATTTGCTTCAAATTTGCCCGGGTTTGAACCATGTACGCTTGGGTTTGTGATCAAGCTCACTACCGCTTGAGCTACAGTCGCTATTAGCAGAGCCCCATCTATTAACATTGGTAGTCATACGCTTGAAGTAGTCAACACCTTTACATAACTTGGCTCTGTCATCAGCAGCAACCTCTCCCTCGATGATGAAATTAGTAGTCACATTGGGAAGGCCTCGCTGCTATATTCAAATTAGCAAAGCGTGTATGAGAAAACAGGGCACTCACAAGAAACACCAAGACACAAGTATATAAAGCTTGTGTTCTCAGCACTCTGCTGTATGGTAGTGAGACATGGACAACATATGCTAGACAAGAACATCGCCGTAACACCTTCCACATGAGCTGTTTCATGCAACATCCGATAACAAGATTGAATCTCCAATATTGAAGTCCTGGACTGCTGGCATTCCAAGCATGTACACCATGCTGAGTCAGCGACGACCGAGATGGCTGGGACACGTGTGCCGTATGAGCGATGATGAAATAATACCAAAGGATATTTTATATGATCAACTCACAGCTGGTATTAGACAGCATGAGCGTTCATTACTACTCTTTATTGAAATCTGCAAGCGTGATCTAACTTCATGCGGCATAGACAAAGAAATTAGAAGCGGTTAGCCAAAGATAGGCAAGCATGACGAGCGGCAGTAAGTGATGACTCAAGAAGAAAAACACCATTAGATACGGAGGCAAAAGAGAGCGCAGAGGACAGAGAGATCATCCTATGTATCAGCTCGTCTCCAGTTTCAGCAACATTGGCAAACATTGTCATTTTGTAATAGGCCATTACAGCCACAACAGACATTGTGATTCAGCACAGAACACAATTCGTGACGCTAAACCTCTTGTCTACTGAGACAAAGAGGTCAAAGATAATGACAATGCTACATTTTAAATGGTCCTCGTATTTATATTTGTAATAGGGCAGTCTGGTCCAAAACATGAGTAAAATCTATATATATCCCTCGCCCGAGTGGTTACCGGAGCTCAAATTTGGGGTGTAAAGAATAGAACCACTGTTACCTGCCACGAATGTCGTAAGAAACGACTAAGTAGGTTTGGCTTAAATCGGATGCACATGTCCTAAACGTGTAAAAGTCTATGCGTTTAGAGGCCTACCAAACCAATGTGCAACGTATACACGTTCTTGGCAGAGATCAAACATATCACAAAGAGTGATTAAAATTGGTCGTAAAGAACGAACGCAAAGAAGAAGAAGAAGTTATTGTAAAGCTATATTTGTGTTTCTTTTAATTTTCTTCATCCCATTTCCATCTGTTGTTAGCAGTGAACTCAGATATTCAACACTGCTCATATTTTCAACTTTCTCTCCGTTGATAAAAGTATACGCTATAAAACTCCCAACTTTTGTGTGTCGTCGAATTCGATACCCAGACTTGAAGATGTCCTACAAATAGATACGTTGAACGGTTATACAATCTATCTGTCTGCAATACAGACAACGTCTGCACTTAAGTTTACAAATTGAATTCTGGAGCAAGAAAATTGTATTTGCATATTGTCGGTGCTATAATGTTCTGTGAATGAAATGCTGGTAAATACTTTGACTTCAAATGTAACTTTGATATCTCGAGTGTTCTCTCTACAAGTCATGTTGTCTGAGGACGACATTTGTAACTTTGATATCTCGAGTGTTCTCTCTCTACAAGTCATGTTGTCCGAGGGCGACAACTGTGTTCGAATCTCAGTCCTTGATTCCTTATTTCTCCTCTTCTTCTTCTTCTTCTTCTTCTTCTTCTTCTTCTTCTTCTTTGCGTTCGTTCTTTACGACCAATTTTAATCACTCTTTGTGATATGTTTGATCTTTGCCAAGAACGTGTATACGTTGCACATTAGTTTAGTAGGCCCCTAAACGCATAAGACTTCAAGACGTTTAGGACACATGCATCCGATTTCAGCCAAACCTCCTTAGTCGCCTCTTACGACATGTGTGGCAGGTAACAGTGGTTCTATTCTTTACACCCCAAATTTGGGCCCGTAACTACTCGGGCGTCCTTATTTCTAAAACTACGTATCCCGCCTGCCAAGCGTGTTCGCAGCGTGGTGGACTGCGGGTGACTAGCCCTCTGTGTGTGCGGGCTCAATTCCGCGGGCTGGCAGAAAAACTACAGGTCCCCCAGGTTCACGGTGTTCGTGGCACCGAACTGAAGGGTTACGATGTCCATGACACCAAGCCGAAGATCTGAAAGCTCAAGTGCTTCTGAATCGAGAAAAAAAAATCATCTAAAACGGCAGATTGCTGTATGAGTGGAGACCGTCTGTCAAGGCTTCGTCGTTACCATCATCATCACCATCATCATCATTATCATCATCAACATGAGCAGTTCACGTCGCGCCCAAGGGCACATACGACACAGACAAAAATTGACCACTCACTTCGATTTCAAAGTTGCTTATTTAATGAAGCCTACAGGTCTGAGGTGATTGGTCAGCTAAATCAAATCAGACCTTGAAGAAAACCACGGAGTGAAACTATCGTTATTTCCTGTAGTACCCCTCTTAAGGCGGTCTAGAACATGGGGGGCGGGGGACGAGATCCTGGGGAATTTAAAGGCCGCATGGCTAGTGCAGTCGCCGCTAAGCTGTTCGGGTTCGGATTTTTTATTTATGGATACAATAGAAAAAAAAATGTGGCCTTACCGTGAAGTGAACACGGGTCTCCCGCATGGAAGCCGCGCCCTAGTCCACCACGGAGTGAGACTACGATAAAACGTGATAAGCTGAAGGTCTTCAGTGGGGACAGAAACCTCGTTCTTTTTGTGTGGGAAGCAAGCAAAACTTGACATCAACACAGGTAATCAGAAACATCAACACAGGTAATCAGAAACATCAACACAGGTAATCAGAAACATCAACACAGGTAATCAGAAACATCAACACAGGTAATCAGAAACATCAACACAGGTAATCAGAAACATCAACACAGGTAATCAGAAACATCAACACAGGTAATCAGAAACATCAACACAGGTAATCAGAAACATCAACACAGGTAATCAGAAACAAAAAACAGACTCGGTGTTATAGCAAAAACAAAAGGTTCTGATGTGCATTTAAATTTCCTAATGAAATGAGTACATCAAACAAGGTTTGATTTCTTACCAGAAATGAAATGAAACTCGTGGCATATCCTAAAGGATGTAGCCATCAACCACAGTAAATGAGTTGTTGATTTTCTAGTCACCACTTATACGTTCAGTAGTTTGCCATTGCTTACTGAACGGTGAGGTCTATTTTTACCGTTTGTAAAAACCCCACGGAAACGAATTTGCTTCCAAACTTGCCCACCGTGGGATTTGAACCAGGTACGCTTGGGTTCGTGAGCGAGCTGACTACATCTTGAGCTACAGACGCTCATCAGAAATACATCTAAGACAACCAAAAAAAAGGTATTACACATTGAATGTTGTAACTAATGGAGGCACCGGAAATAGAAATATCGACACACACATAAAAAGAATAAGACATGACAATGATTTATCGATCAATTGATTGATTTATTGATTGATTGATTAATTGATTGATTGATTGATTAATTGATTGATTGATTGATTAATTGATTGATTGATTGATTGATTGATTAATTGATCGATTGATTGATTGATTGATTGGTTGATTAATTGATTGATTGATTGATTAATTAATTGATTGATTGATTGATTAATTAATTGATTGATTGATTGATTGATTAATTGATTGATTGATTGATCGATCGATTGATTGGTTGATTGATTGATTGATTGATCGATCGATTGATTGATTGGTTGATTGATAGGACCATCATCATTGCACTTCGGTGAGTAACCATGTGTGCTCCGATCTCTTTGTAACACAGGAAGATCTCAGCTGCAGTGCACGAACTCCGTAGCACCGGCAAGGATTATAGATGTAATTTTGTAGATGGTGAAGATAGTTTTGTAGAAACTTTTAAAAACATCTTTTCTAATGAATTTTGCCCGGCAGCGGCTTTCCAGCCTGCTCTTCTCAATTTTGAACTAACAATGGTTCTTTTATGTCCTCAAATATAAAAAGGGACATACGTTTTATCGTTCGTCTCCGATAGGACTAGGAACTCGTTCTCACCTACACTGAGATCGAGAATCTCTAGATAAGATATGATAAATAACGAAGCAATAAACTAATAAATTCCAGAGAAGAAACTTGTGTAAATCAAATATTCATCGGGCTCGGAGTGCAGCAGCAGCGGCGGCGCAGCGGGAAGGGAAGAAAGAAATCAATGAGTTGACAAGGATATAAGCTGTTTGAGTCTGAAGATGCGTAGATGGAGAGATGGTAACGGGGAGGTATAATATAATTGGAAGAAGATCTGATGTAGATCTACTGTCTGGTGGAACAAGCTGGTGTTTATGGTAATGAGAGAGTAGACATACATGTATGAAGAATGCAGGAAGTTTAGCTGCAGAATACGGTTAAGAGAAAGAGAGAGAGAGAGAGAGACATGGTCAGATGTTTAGTGACGGTCTGTTGGATGAGAACACAGTTTAATTGGTTTGTTGATTGATTGATTGATTGATTGGACAATCATCATTGCACTTCATTGCATTGCATTTTTATACAGGAAGATCTCAGCGGCAGTGCACGAACTCTGTAGCAACGGCGAGTGTCCCCGATGTAATTTAGAAGAATGTGAATATATTTTGTAGGTCATTTATTTTTAATTTTTCTAATGAACTTTGACCTGGCAGCGGCGTTTCAACCCGCTATTCTCGATTTTGAACTGCCAAGGGTTCTTTTACGTGTTCAACTTAAACACGAGAACTACGTTTTATCGTCCGTCTTCGATAAGACTAGGAACTCGAACTCACCTACACTGAGATCAGAAATCTGGAAAAATATTCAGATGGCTCTACGAGGGAGCGATCACGAGATCACTACCTTCCCTTCTTCCCCAACACTTCTATAAAGAATTAAATGGTGGAAGAGAAGAAAAAAAACCGACAGTATTTTGTTGTTACTTGTTTCTCTGTTACAAAATATCAGATATAGTAAAATATAGTTACTATTATAAACTGACAAATTGACGAGATAGTCACTCATTAGGTCAGAGCAGCGTTTCCTAAAGTGGGCGGTATAGCCCCCAGTGGCGCTGAAGTGTTCTAGGTGGGGGCGATAGTGGGTTCAGAAGAATTTGCGGAGTGTTCAGGCGATTAGAGGTTGGTGACTCCTTAATGAAGAACTTAATAATAAATATTTTAAAATAAACTATTTTCTTGATTTTTCGATTGAATAATTATTTAAAATTTGAATTCTGCATTTTAATTCATCTTATGTCCGTCTTACACGATCCATTTTTTCATCAATTTTCTATTTCAGGCATATAATAATTTTAAAATTGATCATGTATGACAGAAATATATATCAATTTTCTATGTCAAAGAGAAGTAGAGCATGTATATATGATAGAGGGGGGCGTTGGCGAACTGTTATAATGTGGTGGAGGGGGAGGGCGTTACAAAGTTTGTTTTGTTGAAAGTGGGCGGTGGGCCGAAAAAGTTTGGAAATCTATGGGATAGACTATAGACGAAACACATTTCTTCTTCTTCTGCGTTCTCACTAGATTGGAATTTCGGATTCTCTAATAAAGGCAGCCGTCTGCCTCAGATTATCAGCCACGACATACAGTTTGTCTTGGACGCTGGTGTAAGTAGGCCACCTCTTTCATCTCAGGTCTGCATACTGGGGGCAGTTCTGTAGGATATAATTCCTATGATTTCTGCTTCCCCGTTTGTGTTGACCTCCTCCTGCAGTAAATTTTAGCCACCCTCGTGATGGTAGGTCTGACATTCTTACTGCATGGCTAAATCTCCAAGGCAGATTTGCGACCGTAGAATCCGTTATCCCATTCCTCATTGTGAGAGGTCGTTGCACCATGTTATGCGCCTTACGGCCTAGTGCATCCGTTTTCTGCAAGCATTTGTTTCGGGTTAGCATTCCCTAGCGGACACATGCATCCGATTTCATCCAAACCTCCTTAGTCGCCTCTTACGACATGCATGGCAGGTAACAGTGGCTCTATTCTTTACACCCAAATTTGGGCCCTGGTAACCACTCGGGCGGAAACACATTTGAGAAATGATATAAATTAAACTATATAGCTTGTAATCTGGTTAGAAATCTTCCTTTCCTGTCAGACATACGATTTGAGTGCAGGGGTATCCATGTTACATCTGGTGCGAAATTCTGTACTTCGTCACACGCACGTAAACTCCTCCATTTCTCCCTGCCAAACATCCTCCCCATGTTGTGAGTGACACAACTGGAGTCTAAATGAAGGTTCAAGACAGGAAAGATAAAGTAATAATATAAAATGGTTACGTGTCTGAAATAATTGTGTGTGTATGTATCTGGAGAAAATGTTGTATGTTTTTGTGTAAATGTTGTATGTTTTTGTGCAAATGTTGTATGTTTTTGTGTGCAAATGTTGTATGTATGTGTGTGCAAATGTTGTATGTTTTTGTGTGCAAATGTTGTATGTTTGTGTGCAAATGTTGTATGTTTTTCTGTGCAAATGTTGTATGTTTGTGTGCAAATGTTGTATGTTTTTGTGTGCAAATGTTGTATGTTTGTGTGCAAATGTATGTTTTTGTGTGCAAATGTTGTATGTTTGTGTGCAAATGTTGTATGTTTTTGTGTGCAAATGTTGTATGTTTTTCTGTGCAAATGTTGTATGTTTTTGTGTGCAAATGTTGTATGTTTGTGTGCAAATGTTGTATGTTTTTGTGTGCAAATGTTGTATGTTTTTGTGTGCAAATGTTGTATGTTTTTGTGTGCAGATGTTGTATGTTTTTGTGTGCAAATGTTGTATGTTTTTGTGTGCAAATGTTGTATGTTTGTGTGCAAATGTTGTATGTTTTTGTGTGCAAATGTTGTATGTTTTTGTGTGCAAATGTTGTATGTTTGTGTGCAAATGTATGTTTTTGTGTGCAAATGTTGTATGTTTGTGTGCAAATGTTGTATGTTTTTGTGCAAATTTTGTATGTTTTTGTGTGCAAATGTTGTATGTTTGTGTGCAGATGTTGTATGTTTGTGTGCAAATGTTGTATGTTTTTGTGTGCAAATGTTGTATGTTTGTGTGCAAATGTTGTATGTTTTTGTGTGCAAATGTTGTATGTTTTTGTGTGCAAATGTTGTATATTTTTGTGTGCAGATGTTGTATGTTTTTGTGTGCAAATGTTGTATGTTTTTGTGTGCAAATGTTGTATGTTTTTGTGCAAATGTTGTATGTTTTTGTGTGCAAATGTTGTATGTTTGTGTGCAATTGTTGTATGTTTTTGTGTGCAAATGTTGTATGTTTGTGTGCAAATGTTGTATGTTTGTGTGCAAATGTTGTATGTTTTTGTATGCAAATGTTGTATGTTTGTGTGCAAATGATTGTATGTTTTGTGTGCAAATTTGTATGTTTGTGTGCAAATGTTGTATGTTTGTGTGCAAATGTTGTATGTTTGTGTGCAAATGTTGTATGTTTGTGTGCAAATGTTGTATGTTTTTGTGTGCAAATGTTGTATGTTTGTGTGCAAATGTTGTATGTTTTTGTGTGCAAATGTTGTATGTTTTTGTGTGCAAATGTTGTATGTTTTTGTGTGCAAATGTTGTATGTTTTTGTGCAAATGTTGTATGTTTTTGTGTGCAAATGTTGTATGTTTTTGTGTGCAAATGTTGTATGTTTTTGTGTGCAAATGTTGTATGTTTTTGTGTGCAAATGTTGTATGTTTTTGTGTGCAAATGTTGTATGTTTTTGTGTGCAAATGTTGTATGTTTTATGGTACCCAATTGAGGCTGGGTCGACATGAGAGCCGTTACAGTATAAACAATATTCATTATTATTAGAACACTCAGAGTTATCCCCATTATTATTAGAACACTCAGAGTTATCCCCATTATTATTAGAACACTCAGAGGTATCCCCATTATTTTTAGAACAAACCAGAGTAGTGCCATAGTCACCGTCAATTTGTCCATTGTCATACTACTTGTTATCATACTACTTGTTGTCATACTACTTGCTGTCATACTACGTGCTGTCATACTACGTGCTGTCATACTACTTGCTGTCATACTACTTGTTGCCATTACTAAATGCACCACTGACTTCCTTGATTTTTCATGCCGTGGGGGCTTGCAGAAAGGTACAAGTGAACTTTTGGTTGGGAATTGGTAACTACCGATCCATCCATGTAAACTACAATGTCACCGTCATTGCAGTTTTCAGTTATGAAACCTGCATCCCCCGCCACAAGGTTCATGTTGCTCACTGCACCATTTGCCAATGGATAGAGCTGACATTTTGAACGCCCTCATAGAGTGTGGCCGCAAAGAAGATTTTCATGTAAACCAATCCACGTCAACTACTAGATTGCAGGAGTCTTTGAGACAATGTCGGTTGGAGTCTTTGTTAACCGATCAACTTCTGTAACAGCGGTATTTCTTACGACAACAGACAAGTTTCTAAAATCACAATATTGATGTTGTTTGTCTTCTTCTTCTTCTTCTTCTGTTGTCGTCATACTGCTACCGGGTTGTTGCCCAGTGTCGTCACACTGCTACCGGGTTGTTGCCCAGTGTCGTCACACTGCTACCGGGTTGTTGCCCAGTGTCGTCACACTGCTACCGGGTTGTTGCCCAGTGTCGTCACACTGCTAACGGGTTGTTGCCCAGTGTCGTCACACTGCTACCGGGTTGTTGCCCAGTGTCGTCACACTGCTACCGGGTTGTTGCCCAGTGTCGTGTTTTTCTGTTTTTAATCTTGCGCTGTTCTCGGTTTTGTCTGTAATCGGTAAATGGTAACGGGGAAAACATTGTGGAAGTGGATGTGTACACAAAGAAGCCATTGGCAAATAGTAATTGTCCGCCTGTCCAGCGTGTTCGTAGCGCGTTGGACAACGGGCGACAAGCCCTCTGTGAGTGCAGGTTCAATTCTGCGGGCTGGCAGAAAAGCCACAGGTTCTACAGATTTTCGGTGTTCGTGGCACCGAACCAAAGAGTTACGATGTCCATGGCACTGAGCCGAAGAGCTGAAAGCTCAAGTGCTTCTGGATAGGAAAAAACATATAATAATCATTTGTCACAAGTTACACAATGGAAATGTCATACAAGAAACAAAAAGTATACAAAGGATGTTGTACTTTATCTGAGCCTAATATATCGTCTCTGTCTGATTTTTGCGTGAAGAGTTGCTTTCCGTATCACCAATTTCCCTCGCAGTTTAGCCGAGCCTTATTCCAATTTCAGAGGTATTTGTAATTTATATTTCTTCACGACCGTGTGGGGCCGGGGCCCGCTAGGGAAGCAAAGAATAGTACTACTGCGACCTACAAGGCAGGTCATAAGAGGAGACTGAGGTAGTGGCATAAGGATGCTACCCTATTAAATAAAAAGCGTCGCAAAAATCGGATGTGCTGGCCTACTTGTAGGTGCATAGCTGACGCAGCGTACAATCGCTCTTAGGCTCAGATCACATACAGATCACACAGCGTGGTTAACAAGTGGTTGATATGGAGCGTTTGTAGCAGAATAAGATCTCATCAGGATAAGAAAGAAAGTTGGCACAGAACCTTGCTTGAATTACATTGAGAAACAAAGAATGAAGTGGTTTGGCCACTTAGTAAGAATGCAACCAAACTCCACAGTATACACAGTCTTCTACAACAGAACATCAGGAAAGAAGGCAAGAGGATGACCACGAAAAAGATGGTTAGATGGCATAGCAGAATCCTGTGAAAGAGCAAAAATAGCAATCACCAAAGCCACCAGAATAGCGCAAAACAAAAACAGAAAACCACGACACTTGACAAGAACCCGATAGCAGTGTGACGACACTTGACAAGAACCCGGTAGCAGTGTGACGACACTGGGCAACAACCCGGTAGCAGTGTGACGACACTTGACAAGAACCCGATAGCAGTGTGACGACACTTGACAAGAACCCGGTAGCAGTGTGACGACACTGGACAAGAACCCGGTAGCAGTGTGACGAGACTTGACAAGAACCCAGTAGCAGTATGACGACACTTGACAAGAACCCTGTAGCAGTGTGACGACACTTGACAAGAACCCGGTAGCAGTGTGACGACAAAAGAAGAAAGTAGAAGTCAATGATCAGAGTTTTCTGTAGTCCAATCAGGTACTAGGTGCACACCGAGAATTTCTGATTCAAGCTAGTCTCCAATCCAGTAGCGGCACGTGATCATTTTTGTTGGTGGGGCCCGGCACTACTTTCCCCTAATAACGAGCCGCCACTGCTTCAATCCATGATTTTCCACGGTAGGTGGTCACCAGTGTAGAGTGTTACAAACTTCATTATTGACAATCCCAGATACCATACCAGTCTTCCATATCGTTGCAAGATCTCAGAGTCCTACTCAACGAGTTTATCATTGTGGTGAAATAATGAAACAGCTCACAAGTTCACTATCAGCTTCAACTATGCAGTATTAATATGTCCTAATAAAAGTAGTCCCTTTTCTTCCAGAATAGCTTGCTTAAATATTGATCATTTGTTGTAACATTCTCAGTTTTTTTAAAAGATGGGTTTGCTGTCCCCGTGCCTTACCAATCCCTTGCTTCTCTTCTTTTTCTCTTCCACCATTTACTTCTTTATAGAAGTGTTAGGAAGAAACGTAGTGATCTTGTGTGTGCTTCTTCTTCTCTTCCACCATTTACTTCTTTATAGAAGTGTTGGGGTGAAACGTAGTGATCTTGTGTGTGCTTCTTCTTCTCTTCCACCATTTACTTCTTTATAGAAGTGTTGGTGGGGAAACGTAGTGATCTTGTGTGTGCTTTTTTAAGACACTTTGTAAGCTGATATTCATGTTCGTAAGGCTGCTTTTGATGCCGTCGCTCCATCTTTTGCGTGGTCTTCCTCTTACCTTGTACTCATTATACTTTTTCTGTGTGGCTCTCTGTGGTAGGCGATACCAGGGCATTCTGGTCAGGTGTCCAAACCATTTAATCTGTTGTTCTTTTATGAATTGCATAACTGGTTTCACATCCAGTCTCCTTCTGATTTCTTGATTTCTAATTTTGTCTCTTATTGTCACACCTGCAGCTCTTCTAAGACACCTCATCTCTGTCGTTATGATTTCCCGCTCATTAGCTGCTGTTATTGGCCATGTTTGACACTGGTAACATAGTGTTGACCAGAATATCGTTCTTATGAGATTTGCTTTTGTTGTTAGCGGTATCTCTTTATGTGACAACAGTGGTGTTAACTGTCCCAGTACCTGGTTAGCTTTTGTGCAACGATTGCTGATTTCGCTATCGATACTTCCATCTGCTACAAGGTAATTATTTATGTTTTTAGTTTTTTTTGTCCGCCATCTTGTTTCTTCATCTTCTTGTTCTTTGAGCGTTCCACATCAATCGCTTTTTAATTGTGATTTGAGTATAAGAGCGATTGTACGGTGTGCCAGTTATGCACCTACAAGTATGCCAGCATATCCGATTTTTGCGACGCTTTTTAGTTACTAGGGTGGAACGACCTCACAGTCAGAAAGGGCATAACAGCGTAACTCACTGTCTTAGCGTAGATCACAAAGCCCAAATATACGGCAAAGCTGATCGAAAAGGCGTAGATTCGGGCCGACATAGTCGGCAGAAAGGATCGTACCCTAGGGAAAGTTCACCCTAGTAAATCAAAAGCTGGCTGAAGCGGACAGGCGGGCCTAGTCACCATAGGCGCATAATCGACCCGACGTAGATCACCCCGTTCTTGCCAGTTGACCAATTATACATCACAATAAGAATGATAAAATTGGCCGTGAAGAACGTTTGCGAGAGAGAGTTACTAGGGTAATTTCCCTAGGTCCCTACCTCAGTCGCCTCTTACGACATGCCCTTGTAGGTCACAATGTTACTATTCTTTAGGACCCCCTCCCGTGGGCCCCGGTAGCACACAGATGATCTTGTTTGTAACATTCCATCTTATTATCATCATCAACATCCTCATCTTCATCTTCTAATAGCTTGTCTTGAGCTGAACTTTGACGCTCTCACAGTCCGGCTAATGTCTTCTCTCTCTCATGGTTCAAGTGTCCCGACTCCGCTTGTGTCATGCTCACATAATCGATTCTTTTTTTAAACTTGTTATATTTATCTCTCTTTCTATTTTACCCCTTTCTTTCTTTCTTTCTTTCTTTCACACACACACACCTCGCTGTATGTTACTTACATATTTTTAACCTCCTCTTTGTCATTCTACAACATTTCTACCTCCACTCTGTTATTCTACAACATTTCTACCTCCACTCTGTCATTCTACAACATTTCTACCTCCACTCTGTCATTCTCCAACATTTCTCCTCGCTCTTCTATCTCTCTCTTTCCCCTCTCTCTCTCTCACTATCTCTCAATATCTCAGATTACTACTGTAAACCTGTCAAGGGTTCTCAGACTGTGAGAGTTACCACTGTTATTTATTACTCTCAGACCAATTATTACTGTTATCGGTTTGATTTGCTGTTGATATCCGCTGGTTAATGGCTGACTAATCTCTCCATCATATGATCATATATCAATACTGATTAAATACAGGAGACCGTAGATAGGAGGATGTTCAGAGAGGATGTTCAGATAGGATGTTCAGATAGGATGTTCAGATAGGATGTTCAGATAGGATGTTCAGATAGGATGTTCAGATAGGATGTTCAGATAGGATGTTCCAAGTTACCATACTCCGCCTTCGTACAGGCCACAATAGACTCCAAGCTCACATGTTTAACAAGTTTTAAAAAAATTGGCACAACTAGCCTGTGCCACTGTGAGAAGGCGGAAATGACAGCAGAACACATACTGTAAGACTACCATCGGTTCGCTGACCTAAGAAAAGAAACTTGGCCCGATAACACTGAGCTTCGCGGGAAGCTGTACAGGAGGGATGAGGAGGGGGAGGGACGGAGTCACTAAAAGCAACGGTAAAATTCATGATAAAAGTTGGTTCATCAGTCTAGGTCGGGATCGCGAAAGAGAGAGAGATAGAATGTTCAGATACGATGTTCAGATGGGATGTTCAGATGGGATGTTCAGAAAGGATGTTCAGATAAGATGTTCAGAAAGGATGTTCAGATAAGATGTTCAGATGGGATGATGTTCAGATAGGATGTTCAGATGGGATGTTCAGATAGGATGTTCAGATGGGATGTTCAGATAGGATGTTCAGATAGGATGTTCAGATGGGATGTTCAGATAGGATGTTCAGATAGGATGATCAGATAGGATGTTCAGATATGATGTTCAGATAAGATGTTCAGATGGGATGATGTTCAGATAGGATGTTCAGATACGATGTTCAGATACGATGTTCAGATGGGATGATGTTCAGATGGGATGTTCAGATAGGATGATCAGATAGGATGTTCAGATATGATGTTCAGATAAGATGTTCAGATAGGATGATGTTCAGATGGGATGTTCAGATACTATGTTCAGATACGATGTTCAGATAGGATGTTCAGATAGGATGATCAGATAGGATGTTCAGATATGATGTTCAGATAAGATGTTCAGATAGGATGATGTTCAGATGGGATGTTCAGATACTATGTTCAGATACGATGTTCAGATAGGATGATGTTCAGATGGGATGTTCAGATACTATGTTCAGATACGATGTTCAGATAGGATGTTCAGATAGGATGTTCAGATAGGATGTTCAGATAGGATGTTAAGATAGGATGTTCAGATAAGATGTTCAGATATGATGTTCAGATAAGATGTTCAGATATGATGTTCAGATAAGATGTTCAGATAGGATGTTCAGAAAGGATGTTCAGATAGGATGTTCAGATTGTTAAGTAGTTATATTTGATAAAACAATTACAAGTGTTTCTTAGCAATAAATAATTAATGTATTATTTTTCTTTTTCTTCTCGTCCTCCTCTCCTCTCTCTCTCTCTCTCTCTCTCTCTCTCTCTCTCTCTCTCTCTCTCTCTTATACTTTTGTAACCCCAGATCGGATATAGGTCTTCAACCAACTCATGGCAAGTCTATATGCTTCCCTTGTCCATCGTTGGTTGGATTTGGTAAATTTTTACTACCAGGTGGGGTCATCATCAGGTGTCGTGCCGGCTGGCGTAGGCGATCATGGATCTCCACAAATCTCTGTCGTTGGTGTTTGCTATCAACTCAGATGTTGACGCTCTACTGTGCCATGAAGTCAGGCTAACCAACATTTTCTCTCTCTGTCTTCCTCTGTCTCGTCTACCATCGATTTTACCGGTTGTTACAATGTGTTCTACCAGATGGGGTAGACAACTCTAAGCCGAACCCTGCCTCTTATGGTATGAATGGTACCCTACAGCAGTGGCGGCTCGTCAGTAAGGGCCAGTGGGGCCGGGCCCCAACAAAAAGGAGGTGTAACGTGTATTTATTATTTTATACATTAAAATAATTATAGGATAGGTATAGGAACCCTTTCATACCTCGTGGTATATAGGTCAATACAGTGTTAGGCCTGTATTTTCATTGACCGTCGGCACACGATGGGTGATGTGGTCAGCATCACGCCGGAACAATTATACAGTAAAATAAAAACCGAAACCATGATTTTTCTGAAAATTTCTTTCTGGCCCCACCAACAAAAATGATCACCAGCCGCCACTGCCCTACAGTGTAACTATTCTTTGCTTCCTTTGCACGCATTTGCATCACAATGTTCTTTTCCTTCTTAGTCGTCTCTTACGGTATACATGGTAGCTTCATCATTAATCCTCTCCGCTCCTCGTGGAGCATAGGGCCTCAACAGTTGTTCGCCACTCTTCTCGGTCTCTGGCTGTTCTTTTTATGTTCTCCCAGGTCAATTGAGCACTCTTCAGCTCCTCAGTAAGACCTCGTCTCCAAGTCTGCTTAGGGCGTCCTCTTTTCGTTTTCCCTGCGGGTTCCACTCGAGCACCTGTCTAGTGACACTCGACTGTGTCTTCCGCAAGGTATGGCCTATCCATCGCCATCTTCTCCTCTTGACCTGTGTCATCATAGGTTCCTGCCCTGTTCTTATCCACAGATCCGTGTTTGTAACTCTATCATACCATCTCAATCTGATCTTTGCTGGCTTTGTGGGTCCATGCAACACACTGGCAAAAATAAAATTTAACGCCTTAAAATTATTTCGTTAATACATTTACTTCCGATCCACAACACTTTAGGATCTGCCTGTGTAAGAAAGAGATTGAAGCACACATGGTTATTCACCGAAGTGCAGTGATGATGCTCCTATCAATCGATCAATCAATCATATATATAAACACAGTGGCGGCTCGTGATCATATTTATTGGTGGGGTCAGACACAAATTTTCGGAAAAATCATGATTTGGGGTTGTTATGTTTTAATTTATAAAATATATACAAATAAATACACGTTACACATTATTTTTGGTGGGGCCCGGCTCTAGTGGCTCTTAATGACGAGCCGCTACTGTATAAACATATTATCTTCCCAACACGTTGTAACAAACCAGGACATAATTTTGTCTTCTACCAGAAAGTTTCGATATGAAGACAACAGAAAGAAAACCTTTGAAACACGGAGATAGTACACAAGTAACCAGAAGGAGACTATCGATGAGCAGTAATGGAAGGTATGCTTTCTGGAAGACAAGGCAGGAGGACGACCAAGACTGTGACTACAACAGGACATTGAAGAAATATTGAGCGTTGGATGAGAAGAAAGAACTTTTTTGTGTGTTTTTCCCATCCAGAAGCACTTGAGCTTTTCAGCTCTTCGGCTCGTGCCATGGACATCGTAACCCTTCGGTTCGGTGCCACGAACACCGTGAATCTGGGGAATCTGTGGCTTTTTCTGCCTGCCAACGGAATTGAACCCGTACACACAGAGGGCTAGTCACCCACAGTCCAACGCGCTACGAACACGCTGGGCACGCGGGCGAGAACTTGTTAAAGACCAAATGCTATTTTCCTCTTGGCTCTGATAAAAGCGAGATTCTGCCATGGGCATGCTATATTACACTGACTTAGAAAACTGATTTATACAAACTATTAGAACTAGAAAGGAAGGAAGAGGGGTATCCATATCGAAGTGGTTAAGACGTTTACCTGTTGTTCTGAAGGGTGTGGGTTCGAATCCAGACCGTGTCACATGTGCAATTTTTTCAAGAGATCCCTTTTGGATTCAAGCTCACTACCTTTAGTACGCAAAACAAACGGCTTAATCCCACAGAGACACCCCTTCCCCCACCACGCTGCTGTATGTGTATGAACATGTGTGTGTAAGTTTATATGTATGTAAATATGTGTGTATGAATGAATAAATGTATGCACATGTTTACATAAACTCATATGTCAACTAGACGATGTAATATTTGTTAGCTGTAGCATCTCTGACCACATCACCCATCGTGTGCCGACGGTCAATGAAAAATACAGGCCTAACACTGTATTGACCTATATACCATGAGGTATGAAAGGGTTCCTTTGTAGCATCTCTGGTTTTGAACATACGAATATGCTCACACACACACAAAATATGTGTATTGACCTACCACACCCCCATCTTTATGTGTACTTACCTATCACACCCACAACTTTATGTGTACTGACCTACCACACCCCCAACTTTATGTGTATTGACCTACCACACCCCCAACTTTATGTGTATTGACCTATCACACCTCCAACTTTATGTGTACTGACCTACCACACCGTCAACTTTATGTGTACTGACCTACCACACCCCCAACTTTATGTGTACTGGCCTACCACACCCCCAACTTTATGTGTATTGACCTATCACACCTCCAACTTTATGTGTACTGACCTATCACACCCCCAACTTTATGTGTACTGACCTATCACACCTCCAACTTTATGTGTACTGACCTACCACACCCCCAACTTTATGTGTACTTACCTATATAAGTCTATCCCTGAACTTCCTCATGACCTCCTTCATCTTCCCATCTCTCACCTCTTTCTTCTCCTTTGTTTTCTTCCTTTCTCAATCGCTATGTACTTTTCATTCCCATGTTTTACCTATTTTCAGGATGCCAGTTTCTCTTATGTCTAACCTCCCTATCTCCTTTCTCGTTATTACTTTCTCATTTCGTTAGAAAATTGTGGCATTCAATTCTGATCGAAATACCCGCCGCTGCTGACGTAAATGGATGTTATGAGGGCAGACAACATAGAATAGAGAAATAAATAATGGTGACAGAAAGAAGGCCATAATCGCAGAGAAGTATTTGATTGGGATAAAAAAAAATCTTATTGAATCAATTTGATGAAAGAGAAGGTTGAATGGGTACATGGGGAAAAGGATAATAAAAAGGATAATAAAAGGATAATAAAAGGATAATAAAAAGGAAAACATGAATAAAACAGTAAGAAGGAAAGAAAATTATGGTAAATTTGTGAGAAGGGAAAGTGGGGGAAAACAGAATGTAAAACTTGAATGAAATTGAAGAATTGAAAATTGATTGATTGATTGATTGATTAATTGATTAATAGGACAATTGTCATTGCCAGTGGCGGCTCGTAATCATTCTTGTTGGTGGGGCCAGACAAATTTTTCCGGATAAATCATGGTTTTTAGTAGCTATATTTTAATTTATCAAATAATAAATACACGTTATACATTATTTTTAGTAGGGCTCAGCCCCACTGGCCCTTAATGACGAGCCGCCACTGGTCATTGCACTTCAGCGAATAATCATGTGTGCTCCGATCTCTTTCCTTAACCAGGAAGATCTCAACTGCAGTGCACGAACTCCGTAGAACCGGCGAGGGTCCCCAATGTACGAGTAATTTTGAAGATAGTGAAGGTATTTTGTAGGAATTGTTAGTTGTAATCTTTTCTAATGAATTTTGTGAGCGTCTGTAGCTCAGGCGGTAGTGAGCTCGATCACGAACCCTAGCGTACCTGGTTCAAACCCCGCGGTATCAAAGATAAAAATAGACCTCACCGTTCAGAAAGCAATGGCAAACTACTGAACGTATAAGTGGTGCCTAGAAAATCAACGACTCGTTTACTGTGGTTGATGACTACGTCCTTAAGGATATGCCACGATTTTCATTTTCAACCTGCTCTTCTCGAGTTTGAACTGCCAAGGGTTTTTTATGTGCTCAAATTGGACAGGGGATCTTCGTTTTATTGTCCGTCTCCAACAGGACTAGGAACTCGATCTCACCTACACTGAGATCAGGGATCTCTGGATACATATCCAGATTCCTTCACGAAGGAGCGAACCTGGTACTTTTGGTACGAGAGACGAGTGTCTAACCTCTACACCACCTGCCCGCCCGCCCAGCGTGTTTGTAGAGCGTTGACAAGCGCTCTGTGAGTACGGGTTCAATTCCGCGCGCTAGCAGAAAAAGCCACAGATTCCCTAGATTTACGGTGTTTGTGGCACCGAACCGAAGGGTTACGATGTCCATGGCACCGAACCGAAGGGTTACGGTGTCCATGGCACCGAGCCGAAGGGTTATGATGTCCATGGCACCGAACCGAAGGGTTATGATGTCCATGGCACCGAGCCGAAGAGTTACAATGTCCATGGCACCGAGTCGAAGAGCTGAAAAGCTCGTTCTTCTGGATCGAAAAAAAACAACCTCTACACTACAGAGACTGAGAGAAGTATAATAAGGATCAACTGATCAATCAATCAATCGTGCAATTAATCAATCAATCAATCAGTCAATTAGAGAGTAGGAACCATGTAGATCGAAGCAGATAGACTGAGAATCTGTAGTTATGTATCTGATCGTGTAATCTGTACACAAAATAATGCTATTATGGCGTGTCGCTAACTGTGGGTGCGTGCGTGAGCAGCGTATGAGAACTGGACTGCTCATTGTTCTGGTAGCGTGCTTGAGGTACTAAGTCGGATGGGACGAGTTTGAAGAGACATATGATAACTCAACTAATTATAGGGTTATGAAACTAGTTTATCGTGACGCAAGCAAGTTATCATATCAGAGAGATTAGATATTTGGAAAGGATGGATCTCATCTTGTTCTATTTCTGGAACACTTCAGATTCTAATCTCGTATCAACGGGTTATTTATTTCTGTTCAATTTTCTTTGATGTTCACTCAATGTTCATTTAATAGTTCTACTCCTCTGTGTGTGTGTCTCTCTCTTTCTCTCTCTCTCTCTCTCATTCTTTTTCATGCTAACTTAATGTTCGTTTTATAGTTCTACTTCTCTGTGTGTGTCTCTCTCTCTCTCTTTCTCTTTCATGCTAACTTAATGTTCGTTTTATAGTTCTACTCCTGGTGTGTTTCTCTCTCTCTCTTTCTCTCTCTCTCTTTCATGTTTACTCAATGTTCGTTTAATAGTTCTACTCTCAACCTCTCAATCTCTCAATCTCTCTTTCATTCTCTCTCATTCTCTTTCCTGCTTACCCAATGTTCGTTTAATAGTGCTACTTCTGTCCATCTCTCTTTCTCTCTCCCTTCCTCTCCCTTCCTCTCTCTTTCTCTCTCTCTTCCTCTCTCTCTTTCCCTCTCTCTCTCTTTCTCTTCTTGGAATGCTGCATATTGACCCCTTGTTAAACCACTCTTTGTGATTTGTATGTGATCTGAGCTTAAGAGCTATTGTACAGTGTGTCAGTTATGCGCCTACAAGTAGGTCTACACGTCCGATTTCTGCGATGTTTTTAAATACCTGGGTAGCTTTCCTAGACTCCTACCTCAGCCGCCTCTTATGACATATCGTGTAGGTCGCAGTGTTCCTATTCTATGCTCCCCTTGTGAGCCACGGTAACACAGAGGCGTCTCTCTCTTTCTCTTTCAATCTCTCTCTCTCTTTCAATCTCTCTTTCTCTTTCAATCTCTCTCTCCTTCGTTGTTACGCTGTTTCATTGGTTCTCAACTTTTTTTCAGATGACGCCCCCTTGAAGATGAAACAAACTCAACACGCCCCCACAAACCCTAACCTTCTCCCCCATCCCTATCCTACCCCAATTATTATCCAATTTTTCTCCGCTGAATTTGCTGTAATTTCTTAAGAGGAGAAAGAGAAAGCATATTTCTGACGCTGAGTATGATAACAGCACTATCCGCTACACAATAGCATTCACAATGAGAAATGTGAACATTAAAAAAACTAATTTTTGACATGAAATTTCAGGAAAATGTCAACATGTGTCTAAATAATGTCTTTGTTTATTTTGTAAAAATAAATTTGAACTTAGTTTTAATGAAAAACAAAACAACGAAATAGAAAGACAAGTTCGTATAACAACTTAGTAAAACACAAAATTCACGAAATTTTCATAAGGTTCCATGCCTCCCCTGAGATCCGAGGTAACATAGTTGTTATAGTCTGTCCATTAATTCGTGAGCACGTTTGAAATTGATTTTCTCGAAAACTACCTGTTGGATCTCAGTGATTTTTGCAAGCAGCCTTAGAATATCCATGACGCTAGAGAAATATTTTTTTCCAAGAAAATTTGATGTAGTTTGAAATATTTCTTCTTCAGGTTATATTAAAATCAACCTCACCGGATTGTACACAATAGTAACAGATTTACGGTACACAGACGCGTTGTTCTAAAAATACATTATGGTAACATTGAAATTTCGTGAGTTTCACGAATTCCCGTGCACCTAACCCAGTCGACTTTGAAAGCGGAAAGCATATGACGTTATAATTGGGATACCGTTGTATAGGTATAGGCGTATCTCGCTATTTGTATGAAGCTATTGTATCATATTTGTTGGCTTATCAAAACTGACATTGATATCACATTCATAATGAGTCTGAAGTGCACATTTATAACAATGCAGAAGGTTACAGTTTTACTATACCAACACTTCCGTAGGAAATCTAAGAGAGGTCATCTATATTGCGATATTCATAACCCTGAGAAACGAGCGCAACTGGCGCTTGGTCTGAATAGAGAATCCTTTTCCCGATGGATTAAACAGGACACAAAGTGCACTAATGTCAAGCAAGGAAGAAAAGAACAATTGACGACTTTGACATAGATGTCATAAGACGGGAGCTCTTGAAAATGTTTGCGACAAATCAACTTGTTACTCTCAGGAAACTGAAATTAAAACTGCAATCAGATTGCAGCATAGACATTTCTAAAAGTACTCTATGAAAAATTGTAAGAGCCGCCGGCTTCACCTTCAGAAAAACTATAGGCGGCAGGAATATTATTTGTGAAAAGCCACATTTAATTGCTGCCCGAAGTAAATACCTGAGGCAGATCCGTGAGCGGCGGAGGCAATGCTATGATATTGTATATTTGGACTAATCCTGGGTCAATGCTCACCACACCAATGCTAAAGAATGGCAATCAGTAGACGGTGAACAGAAAAGAAAAATACCAAGCAGCAAAGGCCAGCGTATTATACTAACACATGCAGGAAGTAGTGAAGAAGGTCTTGTCCATGACGCTGGACTTATTTTCCAATCAAAAGTACCGACGGTAGGGACTACCACACAGAAATGAATGGACATATTTTCAGGCACTGGATGGAGAAAGATCTACTTCCAATTCTAAACAGACCATCATGCTTGATAATGGATAATGCATCCTATCACAACGCAGTATCAGCGGAAGACAAAGTACTAACTGCATCAAATACAAAAGATCAAATTAGGACTTGGCTTGCTAAGGAAAATGTCAGCTTCGATGATACATATTTGAAACCCGAGTTGTTGCACCTGGTGAGGATGACAAATAAGACAAAGGTGTTTCATATTGACAAAATCATTGCGGAATACGGCCACACGTCTTTGCGACTACCTTCATATCATGCTCACCTCAATCCGATAGAGCTTGTCTGGGCTAAAGTAAAAGGGCAAGTTGCCGAACAGAACAGGACGTTTAAAATGTGTGATGTTGAAGTTCTGACACTTGAGTCCTTCTCAATGATAGACATGCAGTTCTGGAAGAAGTGTGTTGAACATGTGCTCCGAGAGGAAGACGAGTACTGGCACCGAGATGGATTACAATTTGTCCAGCCAGTAACAATTATCAACCTCATGGAATCGTCAGATTCGGGATGATACAAATCATATTTTGATTACAGACTGAGAAATAGCAACGTATACATTTCCATATCCAAATGCGTCTACCATCATACAATTTGTGGTGAAGTTAAGACACCCTGGGGTCTAATGGTGACCGAAGGGACTAACTGTTGCATATTGTATCCAAGTTCACGATTGCACATAAAGGGCAACACACTTAATTACTTGACCTATCAAGTTAATATGGAAATACACCTATGAATAGAATTGACATGGACAAATTCTAGGGATACTGTAAAATCTAAAATTTGAGCCCCCGTATTTGCAATTGTCATAAAAGATCAAAGGAATTTGCCGATGTGCAAAATCCGTAGCATCTACGGACTACTGGTTAGCTTTATTTTAGCGTCATGGATATTCTAAGGCTGCATGCAAAAATCACTGAGATCCAACAGGTAGTTTTCGAGAAAATCAATTTCAAACGTGCTCACGAATTAATGGACAGACTATAGTGAACTCGCTTCTCAAGGCTGGTGGTCCGGGTTCAACTCCCGCAGTGGGCGGGAATTTTTTCCCGATCGTGACAGCTCTCATGTCGACCCAGCCTCAACTGGGTACCAGACATACTCTGGGAAATGGGAAAGTAAAGGTGGTCGGTGTGATGCTGACCACATTACCCATCGTGTGCCGACGGTCAATGAACGATACAGGCCTAACACTGTATTGCCCTATATACCACGAGGTATGAAAGGGTTTCTTTACCGTACCTACCTCAATGCTTCCCCTGATACGGTCATGCTGCCTCACGTCTCCCCTGATACGGTCATGCTGCCTCACGTCTCCCCTGATACGGTCATGCTGCCTCACGTCTCCCCTGATACGGTCTCATGTCTCTTATGATACTGTCTCAGTACCCCTGATACTTTCTCACGCATCTCCTGATACTGTCTCACGTCTCCCCTGATACTGTCTTACGCCTCCCCTGATACTGTCTCACGTCTCCCCTGATACTGTCTTACGCCTCCCCTGATACTGTCTCACGTCTCCCCTGATACTGTCTCACGCCTTCCCTGATACTACCTCACTGCTTCCCGCCTCCATATATACTCTGACACATTTCAAGCTACTCCGCCCATGTGTTGCTGTAGCTCGCAGTAGGAGCAAAGAATAGCACCACTGCAACCTACAAGGCATGTCGTAAGAAGCGACTGTGGTAGAGGCCTAGGTAATTACCATAGTAAATAAAAACGGTCGCAGAACTCGGATGTGCTGGCCTACTTGTCGGCGCATAACTGGCGCATGCTCAGACACAGCCAGGCTCTAGCACAGGCCAGACAACTGGCCGGGTATTCCCTGACCTAGATAAGAAAAGGGATCTGGAAATTACAGATGTTAGATATAGAACACTGCACCCTTTTTTTTGCAATTTTACTAAATTCTGTGAGTCTATTGTTATTTATTAGTGAAAAATATTCACAATATTGATATTCCTTATTGTTAAACTTAACTTGTTGCATAATATAACTTCGATTTAGCATTTTGTGTTGATTTTAAAATGAATTTGTCTATATACACCAATACTGGAATGCGAGGTCACGTGGTGTAGTTGGGGTCTGATTTCCCAATAATTCTTACCTGAGCCCGAAGGCCCAGTAGTTTATAGTTGGCTCTGGCTCAGATCATATACAAATCACAAATAATGCTTTAACAAGTGGCCGATATGGAGCGGTCGAAGAAGAATGAAGACACACACGATACGGTTAGATTAGACATGTCAAAGACAATATCACCACATTTTTTTTTCTGATCCAGAAGCACTTTGAGCTTTCATCTCTTCGGCTCGGTGCCATGGACATCGTAACCCTTCGGCTCGGTGCAACGAACACCGTAAATCTGGAGAACCTGTGGCTTTTCTGCCAGCCCACGGAATTGAACCGCACTCACAGTGGCTTGTCACCCGTCGTCCAATGTGCTACGAACACGCCGTGCAGGCGGGCAATATTACCACATAAAACCCGTCTTAGATTCAAATGCTGCATCAGAAGTCTGGTGCGTATTCGTCTTACACGCAAAACTCAATCAATATTGCATGTTTGCACACTAGCTTTGGGGCATGCATTTTATGTGGCTGGGGGCGTAGAGGTTAGGTGCTAGCCTCTCGTTTCGAAGGTACTCGGTTCGTTCCCTCGTGGAGCGATCGAGATATTTTTCCAGATATTCCTGATCTTATTGTAGCTGAGATCGAGTACCTAGTCCTATCGGAGACGGACGATAAATCGTAGATTCCGTGTTCAATTTTAACACGTAAAAGAACCCTTGGCATTTCAAAATCGAGAAGAGCAGGCTGGAAAGTCGCTGCCCGGGCAAAATTTATTACAAAAGTTAAAAAAATAAATGCCTACAAAGTATATTCACCATCTTCTAAATTACATCGGGATCCTCGCCGGTGCTGCAGAGTTCGTGCACTGCCGCTGAGATCGTCCTGTGTAAGAAAGAAATCGGAGCACATATGGTAACCCATCAAGGTGCAATTATAATGCTCCTATGAATCAATCAATCAATCAATAGCTTTACAACATCAAGCACAAAACAGGACACGCATCTCATTCAATATAATGCACAAAATTGTCCTCAATAGTTTCTTAGGTAGTTAGTTTGTTTGTTCCTTTCGTGCCAAAGGCGGCACATTGGGCAGAGGTTTTAGATCTACAAGTAATGCGGTTCTTTGCTAGCAGTTGGAGATCTCGTATGGTTTTACATCCCAATAATTTACTTTCTTGTAGGATTGTTCTTCAAAGAGTGGTCTTAGGTCTTCTACGTTTTCTTTTCCCAACTGGTGACCACATAAGGACTTGTCGATTTAGTCTCTTTTCGTCTGATCTAAGAACATGACCTAAATATTTCCACCTTCGTTTCCTTATAATATTTGATACGGGTTGTTGGTGTGTTCTATCTCTCACTGCGTTATTGTGTTCTATCTGTCTATAGTTTGCTCAAGTGAACTAACTATAATGTTCTTGTCTGTAGTGACGTTGCTGTCGTAGTAATCAAGTAGATGATGTGTACATTCAACATTCCAGACCAGATACCACTGTTCAATATAACATTTTTTTAAATTAATTCAGTCGTTTTGATTCATTTTTTCGCCGAGTGGCTACCGGGGCCCATATTTGGGGTGTAAGGAATAGAACTACTGTTAGCTGCCACGCATGTCGTAAAAGGCTACTAAGGAAATCCAGATGAAATCAGATGCATGTGTCCGCTAGGGAATTCTAATCCGAAACAAATGCTTGCAGAAAACGGATGCACCAGGCCGTAAGGCGCATAACATGGTGCAATGACCCCTCATAATGAGGAATGGGATAACGGATTCTATGGTCGCAAATCTGTCTCGGAGATTTAGCCACACAGTAAGAATGTCAGACCTACCATCACGAGGCTGGCCAAAACCTACTGCGGGAAGAGGTCAGAACAAACGGGGAAGCAAAAATCATAAGAATTATATCCTACAGAACTGCCCCCAGTATGCAGACTTGAGAAGAAAGAGGTGGTCCACTTACACTAGCGTCGAAGACAAACTGTATGGCGTGGCTTATAACTGATAATCTGAGTCAGACAGCTGCCTTTATTAGAGAATCTGAAATCCCAATCTAGTGAGAACGCAGAAGACAAACTGTATGGCGTGGCTGATAATCTGAGACAGACGGCTGCCTTTATTAGAGAATCCGAAATCCCAATCTAGTGAGAACGCAGAAGAAGATTACTTTTTTTTCTTGTCTGTTTTCTTGTCTGTTTTCTTGTCTGTTTTCTTATCTGTTTTCTTGTCTGTTTTCTTATCTGTTTTCTTGTCTGTTTTCTTATCTGTTTTCTTATCTGTTTTCTTGTCTGTTTTCTTATGTTTTCTTATCTGTTTTCTTATCTGTTTTCTTTTCTGTTTTCTTATCTGTTTTCTTATCTGTTTTCTTATGTTTTCTTATCTGTTTTCTTATCTGTTTTCTTATCTGTTTTCTTATCTGTTTTCTTGTCTGTTTTCTTATCTGTTTTCTTGTCTGTTTTCTTGTCTGTTTTCTGGTCTGTTTTCTGGTCTGTTTTCTGGTCTGTTTTCTGGTCTGTTTTCTTTGTGAAACTTAGTTTTCAACTAATTGTTTCAATCATTATTATCTTCTTCTTTCTTTTTCACCTTTCAACTCCCAACGGAGCACAGGTCTTCAACAAACTTCTTCCAGTTATTCCTCTCTCTTGTCATCCCTTCCAATTCTTTCCATGTTTTACCTATCCTTTTAATATCAGCCTCCAGTTATCTACTCCAGGTCTGTCTAGGCCTTCCCCTACTCCTCTTTCCCTGCAGGTTCCAAAATATTGCCTATCTTGTAATGCTTTCGGTAGGTCTTCTCAATGTGTGTCATATCCATCGCCAGCGTCTCTTCCTTAGCTCTTTCTCCACTGCTATCTGCTTAGTTCTTTCTCTGAGTTCCTTATTTCTCTCTCTCGCGCGATCACCTAAAGACCGATGTACCAGATCTCTCCATAAATTCTATTCATGTGGAAATCTGATTCATACAGCCTTAGCATTTGTGTGTTTTACGTCACATCTTCAGCACCCTTTGGAGCTCTGGTGCTTTTCCTTCGGCGATGTATTATGTTTACTGGGTTCGCTCTCCGTTAGCCTTTGACTGTCCCTAACCGACCTGCAATGCAGCAGGTTGACTTCTACACATTTAGGACACGTGCATCAGATTTCAACCAAACCTCCTTAGTCGCCTCTTACGACTTGCGGGGCAGGTAGCAGTGGTTATATTCTTTACACCCCAAATTTGGGCCCCGGTAATCACTCTGGCGAGTTTCTCATTTGTAATCTTATACTGCCAACTCTAATATATCTAGAGCTAGCTGTCTTATTTCATCATCTCAGTCCCTCTATTATACGTATCCATTTATTCAGTCCCTCTATTATACGTATCCATTTATTCAGTCCCTCCATTCTACGTAAACAACCATTTATTCAGTCCCTCTATTCTACGTAAACAACCATTTATTCAGTCCCTCTATTCTACGTAAACAACCATTTATTCAGTCCCTCTATTCTACGTAAACAACCATTTATTCAGTCACTCTATTCTACGTAAACAACCATTTATTCAGTCCCTCTATTCTACGTAAACAACCATTTATTCAGTCCCTCTATTCTACGTATCCATTTATTCAGTCCCTCTATTCTACGTAAACATCCATTTATTCAGTCCCTCTATTCTACGTAAACATCCATTTATTCAGTCCCTCTATTCTACGTAAACATCCATTTATTCAGTCCCTCTATTCTACGTAAACATCCATTTATTCAGTCCCTCTATTCTACGTAAACATCCGTTTATGAAGGACGTGATGGACAGACAAATATGAAAATACAAATTCATTTCTTGTGTAAAATTGCGAAAAGTGTCGTCAGTTCATATGTTCACGTACACGCGCTTACTGTCATTGGCTGTGAATGTAGCACACAAAATGTTGTCTATTTTTAGCTAATTGGGGGCGTGCTTGCACATTCTGTCCCAGAAATCGCACCAGGACTTGGCGACCGCATTCCTGACAGCTGTTATTTCTTTGTTTACTTTTAGAACGATTTTGAGTATTTCGTGAACAGTAGAATCGGATACAGTATCGGCTCTCTCGAATATTTTATGAACAACTCGGAGGCACCATTGAAAATAGATGTCTGCGAAAAATAATGACAATAAAATTGAACGAATTCAGGAGAAGGGATGAAATCAGACAAATGTCTGGTGAACTACTAGTAACAACTGTTATGCCCGCCTGCCCAGCGTGTTCGTAGAGCGTTGGACTACGGGTGACAAGTCCTCTGTGAGTGCAGGTTCAATTCCGCGGACTGGCAGAAAAAGCCACAGATTCCCCAGATTTACATTGTTCGTGGCACCGAACCGAAGGGTTACGATGTCCATAGCACCGAGCCGAAGAGCTTTCAGCTCAAGTGCTTCTGGATCGGAAAAAAAGCAACTGTTATAAGAAGGAGAAGATGGAGATATGTTGGACACTTGAAAGTAACATGTCTCGACCTTATAGAGGCGTAATCATATACCAAACAAACAAGCAAACAATATGTTGGACACACATTGAGAGAAATGATCAACGAATATTAAAGCAGACATTGAAGTAGGATGCAGAGGGTCCAAGAAAGATAGGACGACCTAAGAAGACCATGAAGCGAACTTTGCTGAGAGAGGCAAGAGTTATCGGTCTCAGTTCCATGGAGGAGATTGAGCGAGTTGCCCAGGATAGAGCGGTGAGGAGAAATTGCTCGCAGGTCCCATGTAACGTATAACGTATATCATTATTAAGAAACACCATACACGAGGCGCGCTCGAGGGTACTTGCCAGAACTCATCGCATAACCCGAACGCTGAAAGGTAGAATAGAAATAGAGGAACTAAAAATTGAGTTCCCATTACGTGTCGTCTTAAGCTGAACAGTTACTAGCTTGTGTCTGTGTGTTTATCGGTCTGTCTGTGTGTTTATCGGTCTGTCTGTGTGTTTATCGGTCTGTCTGTGTTGGTTAGTAGAATTGAACGCAGATAACAAAATATTAGGAATAGACAATGTTCTAACTAGGTGACTATGCCGGTGTTCTAACATGCCAGAACTCTAGCTCCGGACTTGGTATGTGCTTTGACTACGTCAGAAATCTAACTGCGGTACTATGCGAGGATTCTACGTGACTACATCAGAGATATGCCTACACGACGATATCGCACTGGATATATAACTACGTGACTACGACTAAGATCTAAATATACGACTACGTCAGCGCTCAATCTACTTGTCTAGGCCATCTCTTTATGACCACGTGACTACGTCAGCTTTATATAACTAATTGACTACGCCATCTCTGCTTTTGACTTGGCCATCTTGAACAATCTAAAACTAGAAATATTCGATAATGTCGCAGTGACACTGCAAACTATGTGTAGAAACTATTTTCATCTTGTGCCTGGCGAATGCGTGTTCTTTAAAAATAAGAGAGGAGGGGGAGAGTATAGTACTACCGAGATGATTGGATCGATATCTTTAACCAAAGAGTTGCTGAGGTTAATGCTATTCGATACCACCCACGATATTAGGGCTCGTTCTGAAATCTATTTTTAACTTCGGGTCATTTAAGCAAGGATTGTCCTTCCTGTTGACTCATTGGAGGGTAGACACCGCGAGACGCTTGACACAGTGTGTTGTTCCTTGCCTGATTCTGTCTATCAACAGTTGGGGAAATTTGAACAAGCTTGTGTAATAGTTGGTGGATGTACTTTCAAATGTAAGTAGTCATAATTAGATGTATCACTAATTTTATGAGTTAAAGCTATTTTTGACGTCATAAATAGATTGTTTAAACTTTGTTGTGGATAGATTATTAGGTAAACCGCCCGAGTGATTACCGGGGCCCAAATGTGGGGTGTAAAGAATAGAATCACTGTTACCTGCCACGCATGTCGTAAAGGCGACTAAGGAGGTTTGACTGAAATCGGATGCACATGTTCTAAACGTGTAGAAGTATATGCGTTTAGGGACCTACCAAACTAATGTGCAACGTATACACGTTCTTGGCAAAGATCAAACATATCACAAAGAGTGATTAAAATTGGTCGTAAAGAACGAACGAAAAGAAGAAGAAGATTAAGTAAACCGTGGACTCCAATAACATACGGCCGGCGGGCTCAGGTAAAACTTATAGAAAATGAGACCACAACCGTCGCGTGACCTCGCACTCCAGTATTGTTGTAGAAAAGCGAATTCATGTTAAAAACAACACACCATGCTAAATCAGGTTATATTATGTGACAAGTTCAGTTAGCATTCATCATTGGCCTCTTTGTCTCAGGAGACAATAGGTCTTGTGTCACGTAGTATGTTCTACGCTGTCTCAGGAGACAACAGGTCTTGTGTCATGTAGTATGTTCTACGCTGTCTGAGTCTCAGGAGACAACAGGTCTTGCGTCATGTAGTATGTTCTACGCTGTCTCAGGAGACAACATATCTTGTGTCATGTAGTATGTTCTACGCTGTCTCAGGAGACAATAGGTCTTGTGTCATGTAGTATGTTCTACGCTGTCTCAGGAGACAATAGGTCTTGTGTCATGTAGTATGTTCTACGCTGTCTCAGGAGACAATAGGTCTTGTGTCATGTAGTATGTTCTACGCTGAATCACAACGTTTCTTGTGGCTGTAATGACCTATTCTGGAGTGGCACTCCTTGTCACAGTTGTTGCAGGTAAAACTGAAAACTGGAGCTGATACATAGGATGTTCTTTCTGCCCTCTGCGTTCTCTTTTGCCTCCACATGTGATGTTAAAGTTAAGTTTAACACTAAGTAATATCAGTATTATGAAAATTTTTCACCAATAAATAACCACGGACTCATAAAAATTGAGTAAAATGACAAAAAAAGCTTACAGTGTTCTATCAAACATATACACAAAAAACCCAGCCTCCATTAAACAGGAATGTTATTTTCCTGCCTGAGCTAGTCGGCCTTATGTTGCCCGAGGGGAGGGGGCCCACGGGTAAACATGAATTTGCTGATGTCTTTGACACAAAGTTTGCATGTTGACGTTGTTGTGTGTAGATATCTGGATGTTCTAGAAGTTTCTAGTATAGTCATACCTCAAGGATGGGCTTAGATTCGTTTTATAATAATAATAATAATAATAATAATCTCTCTTGTACCGTTATACGTTACGTTGGGCATGCAAGTAATTTCTCCATACCGCTCTGTCCTGGGCAACTCGCTCAATCTTTTCCATGGAACTAAGGCCGATATTTCTGGCCTCTCTCAGCAAAGTTCGTTTCAGGGTCTCCCTAGGAGGTTCTCTTCTTGAACCCTTTGCATCCCACTTCAACGCCTGCTTTGATATTCTTTGATAATTTCTTCTCAAGATATGTCCAACATATCTCCTTCTTATAACAGTTGTTATGGAGACGAGATTTGGAGGCGGAGATCAACAATATAAAGAAGAGCCGGAGGGTACTGCAGGAGATAGCTAGAGATAGGAAGACTTGGCATAAGTTGATTGAGGGCCTATGACCCAATCCGGGGTAAAAAGGTAAAGAGAGAGAGAGAGATAACAGTTGTTACTAGGGGTTGCGCCCGTGTGTTGCCGGACTCACGGGGAGCAAAG